>WHYT01017925.1:649500-709140 GCA_009806455.1 Tetrax tetrax
CCGCCATCCCATCCTCCCACCCCCTCCCAGAAAAAAAAAAAAAAAGAGAAAAACCATGGTAAATTTTTTTTTCATTCCCTGTGTTTTCCCCAAAGGCATTGCCATAAGCTTTCTTGGTGAATACTAAGAGAGATTTTCTTTAGAAATGACTGAGTGGGCTGTGGTACCATGTTTTCCTTAAGATATGAAGCAACAATCAGGAAGAAACACTTGTAATAAGGAAATCTACTTCCTTTTACATAGCAATATGTCTTTTGAGTTTTTATAAAGTTGATAAATGCCTTGGCATATAAATACAATAGGTCAGCATGAGGCCAGCCAAAATCATTATCTGCTGTTGCTGAAACAATGGAATGGGGCTTGTACAAAGAGGTGCAATAAATATTAGACCACTTCCCCAGGAAATGTTTGATTTTTATAGATATCATACTTCAAATAATGTATAGTATAGTTTCTTCTAAGACTTAAACTGGAGGTGGAGGGGTTTGCCATACCACTTTCATCTTTCCTGTCATCATTCCAATTTATTTTTTGGTTGTAGAAAGAGAACTAATTTGGTGTTTGTGTATTTTGACAACAAAAAAAACAAACCCAAAATTGATCTTGCATGGCATGCAAAGATCTGGTTTTGCATTACATTTATTCTGCTTAAGTTCTGTACTATACTGTATTCATCATACCAGTTGAAAAAAACCCACACTTGGACAGCAGGAAAAAAAAAAACAAAACAAAACTGTGAAAAATGCATAAAGGACACTGTTGAAATGAAAAATAGGTGAGTTCAAACAGTGTTTGAGCTTAGTAATGAGCATTTTCTGGAGAGAACCATGTACTATACTTAAGTATACGTAAAGCTTTCAACATGCATTGCACAAATATTGTAGTGATTCCAGGTGATCCTTAGAGTTTTCATAAAACATTGATGATAAGATCCCATCTATTCAGTTATTCTAATTTAGTAACTAGCTTCTGGAATAGTTCCATAACAAAAATACACGTATTCTAAATCAAATGTGAAGTGCTTACAGGTGTGTGCGTTTTGGAAAAGAATACTTATAGTGGAAGTGATTAACGGACTGAAAAGATATCTGAAGAATTCTATCATTTCACACACATGTGGAGTTAAGATTTATTTAGACTCATTTTTTAGGACACCTTTAGCAAGGGCAATAGTAGTCATTTACAGGTATCAGTTGTATTACCTTACATTATATTTCTGAATGTTATGAACAAGAAACAAATTGGTAGGTAAATACCAAATGGACTTTTAGAAAATAGTACTTTAAAAAAGAAATGCCCAGTTCTTTCTGAGAGGGGAATGGAATGTAAGAAATCTTTGTTCGCCTCTCATGGCAACATGAAAAAGTATTTCTGGGTGGGTTTTTTTTGTGTAGAAAACTCGTTATGGAAATAATGTTGAGCTTCTAATTATGCCCACCATTTGTATAACTGTGTTACCAGTTCCTCATTTTTCCTGAATAAGGTTACTGTTCAGCAGTTGAGGAATTCTGTCCCTGCCTTACAAAAATAAACGTATTGTTAGAGCATTATAAAGATAGTAACATTGGATCACACAGTGCTTATGCAGATCAAATGGCTGCTGCTCTCGCTGATAGCAGTAGATAACCGTAGTGCTGAGGTGAACGTCCCACACAGCAAATCCCTAATTTGTGTGATCACATTTTGGTAGGAAAACCTGTATATTAAGTAAGCAGGTATAGTATCCTTAATTTATATTAATGAGTTAGTGTTTATGAAGTTTGAACTTGAACTGTGGAGGCTAATTTTTTTTATTTATAAAGAACATGTGACTTGAACAGTGTGAGGGCAAAATTTCCAACCTCGCATTCTTCAAGTTGAAGAACAGTTACTGTAATTCTTGGAAGTTGGAAAGGACTATAGAATTTTTTTTTGATAGATTTTCAGAGTAATCCATATGCTAGCCTACTGATAATAGTTTTCCATCATGAAAAGGTTTTAGTGGCTTTCATGACAACCCTCCCTGACTCCTAAGGCACAGATGTCTTTGTGAAATTGCCACTCCTGACAATTTCACTAACTTACCTGTTGGCAAGGTTAAGGAAAAAAAAAAATAATTTAAATCCTAGAAGCCCTGTTTTCCACATTCCTTCCCTCCTGACCGCTGTTTCTCAGAGCACTTCGTTCCTGAGCTCACGTGTCAGTAGCATAAGCACTGTGATTCAAATGTGCTTGATGGCCTGATAGATAAGATGCAGTATTAAAAGCTGCCCATTCAGTGATCTGAAAAAAGGATGTACTTGGAATCAATGCCTTAAATTCATAATTGCTTGCCTTTAAAAAGTAATACAAAGCAGTGTTTGCAATATTACAAATCCAGAGGTCTTCCCATTAGTTTTTCCCCAGAAATTTGGCTTTGCAGATTTTTTGCCAGTGTTCTGTATGTGTAAATGGAGATATTGGAGTAGAACTTGACTGCCTGCCTGTTGGCTATAGCAAGGCTGTTAAGCTTTTGAAAATCTAGATTGGCTATTCAGATGTGAAAATAGCTGTTCATAAATCTTAAAAGCAGACAGCTTTGTACATCAGAAGACTTTTCATTTATTGGTAAGCTGCTTATGACCCATTGATAAGGATGTCAGTCTCCAGCTGAGCACCGTGCTTGTGTGTCCCATATTTAGGTTTGCAAAGAACATAGGGCCAAAATTCCCAATCGAGTCTGTGTCTGGTTTTAACCATGCATGGATATCCTGTCAGCCGAAGAGAAAATAACACATCTATTTTTAAGTTAGCTGGAATTCTGAAGGCACAAACCACTGGGTATCACTGAGTGGCTTTGGCTGAGTGTGTGCCCGGATCACAGCAAGGAAACAGTTTGTTAATCTTTGCTGCCGCCTCCCGACTGGTTCCTGATGCTGCCTTTTGGAATGGCTGAATGTGCTGAATTCCTTAGGAGGTTGCATTGGAGTGGGGAAAAAAAAAAGTAATTTTCACATCAGGTGATTAGGGGAATTAAAGAGCAGCTGTATGGATTATTTACTTGTGATTTTTAAGTATAAAAATTGATATAGTCGAAGTCTGAAGGTTAAAAACACTGCTTCAGGCGCTGTTAATTTAGCAAATTATTCAACTAATTCATTCCTAGGATTCTATCCTGATGTTGGGGCTGAAATTAAATACCGAATTGGACATACTCATATGAAATAATCTGTCAGAGCCTGTACTTTTTTTCAGTAGAGCAATTTACAGTTCATTAAAATCTGCAGCAGAATGAAATGTTTTCTGGTTTTGTTACCTCAGTGTTAGTTAGCTCTGATGCTGTGGCCCACTGGAGCAGTTCTGAACTTTCTCTCAGGTTAATTACTTGTCCCTTGCCAGTGCCACACAGGCTCATTCAGTAACAATATTTTTCCATAAGTATTCTTTCTAAAGTTGTGGTGGTGTTTATCGTAACAGAATAAATAGCAAGATTTTGTGTTGTTTATTTTTCATTTTAAGGCTCAAAGGAAAGCAATATTGGGGCTTTGTCTCTTGTGCTATATGACATTTTAGCCTCTGCAACCTGTGTTCTTTGTCAAAGATTTAGTGTCTTTAGTCTTTCATCAGTTAGATAGGGAAGATATTGACCCTCAAAACAAGTATCACCCAACAGTGTCTCCCAAAGGTTTTTTTTAGGTTAGTTCTTTTCTGTTGTTGGGATTTTGACTCATGTTTGTGAGTCAAAAGTTCCAAGACTTTATTTAAACTTGGGGAAATAACAGCTGGATGAAAAAAATATTTTGTCTTGGTAAGATTACATCAGTTAAGAATAGATACAAAATTTTTGTAGCTTTTGTTGATGAAAGTATGGAACAGCCTGTGTTATCCCACTGGAAATTGTCTCAGTGCTGTCTGCTGAACATGAGATTGTTCTATGAGAAGTCAGGCAATGTATGCTGCCTTTTTTGAATTCAATTCATCTTTTTCTGAAATAGGAGTAGTAGTTCTATGAATCTAGTCTATACACACACAAAATAAGCCTTCCTTTGAACGGCTTCAGAGCAGGTGACTGGTCATAATGGGCAAAGCATTGCATTAAGAAGACTTCTAATCTCTGTCTCTAAACAAATAGACCATTGCTCGTCACTCGCCAAGGGAGTGTTTTATTCTGTGTGGTGTCTGCATGGATACTTCAATGCTTCTTTTATTTACTGTTAAATAGGAGCTCCATGGTTCAGAAATTGTGTCTTTTTAGAGAATGATTCTTTGCCTGTGAATAAAAGAAGCTTCTAAAGTGTGAGTGCAGCAGGCCCAGGGACTCTCCTGTTGCGCGGTTAGGGCGCAGGGCTGAGCGCGCTCGCTGTCTGCTCAGCAGCTCTACGAACTGTACGGTTTGCTGTAAGTTTTTAAATCTGTTTCAAAGAATGCGTAATGTATTTCTTTAACAAAACCCAACACAACAACAACAACAAAAAAAACCCCACTTCCCAAACCCTATAGTATTTGTTTCATTTAATTATCATTGTAGGATATGAAATTTCAGAAATCATAAATAGTTTCTATTTTGTAATTTAATTGACTTTGGATGTTTGAATAAACATCCAAAGCTGCTTTTGCAAATATGCTTTTAATTAGATGAAATGTTAAGGCGATCCTGAAAACATGTCTATAGAACTTCAAAATTGCGGTCATTACCTATTTTATGTTAAGATTTAAAAAAAAAACCAAACCCTCCAGAATATTTGACTTTCTATGACAGGTTTGTCTTCAAAATGGTTATTTTGAACAATGACTAATCTTCAAAAGAATTATTTGTCCTGTTGTGTTGTGTTTTGTTAGTTTTTGTAACCTCGGAGGAATTACAATGAAGGAACTGGACCTTATTTCTGCTTGCTTTGAAATATTATTTTTTTTCTACCTCCAGACTTGAGGAAAGACCAGATCAATTCAGAAGTTAACTACAGACCTCATGTTAATTTCCCGACAGAATTACACTTGCAGGTGCCCAGTCCTCCAATAAAGAGGTAACTAATACTGCCATTAATTTACTATATAATAGTTTAAGAAATACTGAATTCTGATACGAGATAGTAATAAATATTAATAATGCAAAAGTTAAGGTATTGAATATTTTTGACAGACAATGCTTTTTGTATTTTGCATAACTGATGTCTGTCTTTATTTTAATTTTGATGCTGTCAGTGGAACCAAATAGCCTATACTGTTTTAAACCATCTTATGGGAGCAAATGGTTTTAATAGTTTTCTGATTTGAATTTATATACTACAACAGGCAGCAATTAACCAATTTGTGGTTAGCACAATAACACCATAAAGTTTTTAAAAGTTTGGCTGGAAGGGGAGGAAAAGATAACTTCTGTTTAGAAGCTGCTGCTGTGTACCTGTTGTTTCTAATTTGAACTGTAAGCTCAGTACCTCCTAAAAATCAAAAATCTAAGTTCAAATTTAGGACCCGAAAGTAACGTTTAATATTTGAAAAATGGAAGTATCAGACTGAGTCACAGAATGCTTAGAAGAGAGCAGAGGTCATGTTTGACATAGTCCTTAATGTTGAAGGAATTTATCTTACCTTACAGATACTCAGTTTCTTGCAGAGATTTTTTTTGGCACTTGGCATTTCAAATGAAAAAAACCTTGGGGTGATTTAATACAACCTTTAACCAAATGGCTGTAGCAGATCCCAATTCTCTAGTCAGGTTGAATATTTAAGCAGTGTAACCAAGGCTGTCTTTGAAAAAAATCCTTGGGTTTTTCTTATGTTTTTTTATGGATACTTACATCCTGTGTGGATTTATGTGTTTTTGTATTTCAGAGCTGAAATGCCTGAGACCAACAGGAAACTTTTCCCATCATCAGCTCTACAGCCAGTTCTTAAAGACATTGTGAAGTCAGAAAGTAGGAACAAGGCAAATGAACTGAATTCTTCTTCAGAGTGGCTTAATCCAGACAAGTTTGAGAAGATTAACGTGGCAGTATATTGTGCTGATGGCATATCCCAGCCCTATACGGAAAATGTATGTGGAAGGAAGCCGATCAGCCATGACTTTCACTCCTCTTCCCAGCTGCCGCCTCATCACGCAAGAACGTTTGGTCCCAAGATGGGGTTGTCGCCTTGTGTGCCACTGAACCTGTCAGAAAGGCCCATGGTGCTCCCCCCTCCCGGTGAGCATGCCGGGCACCCACTCCGAAGGGCAGATGCGCTTTGGGTGCCTGAAGCAGTGTACCAGAACCTTCCTCCTCCTTTACCACCTAAGAAATATGCTCTGAATACTTTGCCTGGATCAGAAAATAAATTGGCAGCTAATGTAAAATCAACAGAAGTGTTGCAAAGTAATCCTTTAAGGCAAACAGGTACACCTTTAAAACCTGCATCAGAAGCAAGCATATTTACAAACGAACAAAGGCTTAAAGAGCCATTTGAAGGGAATGAACTGTTTGTTCATAAACCGGATTCCCCACCTCACTTACCAGTTAATGACTTTTGGACTGTGTCGGAAAACTTTTTAAAGAAAGGACCTCGTCATACGGGACCAAGTGCTGGCTATGTGGATGGGAATGATAGTGTGTCCCTAACAACTTATTTTTCAGTAGATAGTTGTATGACTGACACATACAGGATGAAATATCATCAGAGACCCAAGCTGTATTTTACAGATAGCGGAAGCTTTCACAAAGAAAAGCACTCTCCATCCGCAGTAGAACTGAATGCTACGTACCACGCTACTCTTGAGCCCAGGCACCCCACATCTGAGCAAAGGTACAAGGCAAACATAGAAGGCATACACTGCAGTAGATAGATTCTTTAAAAAAAAAAAAAACAAACAAAACCGAAAACAAAAACAAAACCCACAACCAACTGGATCTGACTTGTGCATTTCACGTAGTCTGTAAACGGGCACAAACCTTGAATCTCTGTGCGAGTGGTAACGAGGTACCCAGTTGACTGTACTTTGCTTAGGAGTTACGACTGTTTAAATGAATATACTAATTGGGGTGAACAGAGGAGAAGAGGTGCTAAACTTGTGGTTCTTTGATTTGTTACTAAAGTTGCCTTAATGCTTACCTCTGTTACTCAGCTTGTCTTCTACGGTCTATATGGAAAATGGTCCCTTTAGGTGTACGCAGCTTACAGCAGTGGGATCAACTAGATGTTACTAATTTTGTAAGAAGATCTAATTAGTTGCAGTTTAGAAAGTGTTCCTTCAGACTGTGGCCGCTAAACACTTAGACTAACAAAAGGGATAAACATATTACCAAGTATAACGCAGTAAATGTAGTTATAATAGAGCAGTCTTTGCCCTGATAGCAGGAGATGACTCGGGTTTTTTTCAGTGGACTTTGAAAATCTGTGCTTTCACAAACCTTCAAGTGTCTTTAATACAAGTTTACCCAGAGAATTTCTAATTTTTTATTTGAAAAGCCTTAATAATAATAATTCTTTAAAAACAGTTCTGGTTTGCCTGTATTAAATAAGATTTTCAAAGGAAATTAAAGGAAACTGCAGTAATAGACTGAGCTATCAATATACTTGGTCTATGTTACTGTCATTTTCAAACACATTTATCAGATTTGGTCACCCTATAAGCTATATACTTTAACTTATTAAAATTAAATTTAACCACATAAACTACAAAGTGATATAGCAGAATAGGATGCTAATCTTAAAATAGAGTTATCATGCAACTATGAAAGTAATTTTGTAAGGTTTTAGATCTATTTACTACTTTATATTCAGTTCTGATTTATTCTACAATTGCATGCAAAGTCAGTGCTGCTATTTATTGAACTTCCTGTCTTTTTTCACCTTGCATTTTGAGCGATGTTTAACTGGGATCAGGTATTTGATTTTACTGACAGTGTTTTACTATTTGGACCAGTCCTGTACGAGGAGACCTTCTTTACTGGCAGATCAGGCTGACTGAACCGGCGGCTGTTCAGGCTGCAGTGACTGAGAGGGCTTGAACAGAAGAGGTTCCTCTCTTTCTCTGCTCTATCGCTCTGCCCTGTGGTTTTGGCAGCTCTGGCACTTCCCACATCTTTTGTTAACCTGACTTATTTCAGTAACCAAGAGGAGGATTTATTCTGCCTGGTTAGTTAAATCAGTGCGCAGAATTGTCCAGTGAGGGCTGGGGAGGAGGGAAGGGTGAGCAGCATTGCACCCTCACAGGAGTCCTGAGTGTTTGAAATGACCCATTGTGGTGGCAGAGGAGAGGGGCTCAGAGCTCTGCTTCAGTCTTACCGTGACACTGAACAACATAGAGTTCAGCATTAACGTCAGCAAAGCCTGGCACAGGCTGAAAAGGCTAAATTTTGCCATTATTTGTGTTGAGTGTTACCTTGGGGTGCTGCTGACTACATCTAAACATGAATGCTTTTTAGCTATGAAAATAATGCAAGAAGGTTAAATATGCATAATAAACACTCTTGCTAATAGTTGCACTATTAGTCAGAAAGGCTTTTTTATCTTTATAAACCTTACATGAGTTTTAGTGCTTCAACCAAATATTGGCAATTGTTTAGCACGATTATCCAAGGTATAAATTTAAACATAGTTTTGGTTATTCTGTGTCAAGGTCACTTTTGGTTTTTTTCTTTAAACTACATGTAACTTACAGTAGAACTGGAACAGTGATATATGCAACAAACCAGGTATCTCAGATTAATCTTATTTCTACCTTCTTGATCAAAATTTGTTGTAGCACTTGGAAAAAAAAAAAAATTTAGAGTTTATAGTGCAAATAATTATGCATGTTTAGGTATGGCTGCTGGTGAACAGCAACCTAAAAAAAATTATCCCTTTGTAAGAAAATTAGTTGAATACAGAAAATGAACCCTGAAAATGTAAGAACTTGGAAGATTCCTAATTGTAATATTTTTGAGAGAAGTTTCAGAACCTGTCAATTAAACTTTTCTAGTTCATCTAGCAATGTTACATATTATACATAGCCTGTTAAGTAAAACTGTCGTCTAATACTTGTGTAAAAACAAAGATTATTGGAGTTTGTAAATAATGTACAATTTGTAAAATGTTTTGCAAAAATCTTGTATTTGAAATGACAGTATTTTTATGTATGAATAGCACAGCAATAACTGTGAATGATGTTGGAACACTTATTTTTTAAACATGCATAGCAATGTTCATACTTCTGTACAATGAGCAATATGAATGCCTATTACTGATACCAATGAATCGGGCTTCCAGTAAGCACAACTGGTAAACTTATTTTTAAAGTAGCTGCAGTAATTTAGATGTACTTCAGTCTGCTTGCTTTGCTTGAAACAACCTTACCAGACACCTTTCCATGTGCCCCATGTTTACCAGGTATTTAATTATAGTAAATAGACTGCTAATTGAGGCACCTTTGTTTTTATATTTGACTCTGCACTCCATGTATGTATGTATGTAATATTTGCTAACTAATATGTGATAACTTGTTTTAACTTACCTAGGGTGCCTATTTATTTTTTTATAAATGTCCCCTTCCAGCTATAGATTTGTATAAGAACCTAGAGGATTTTTGTAACAGTAAAGACATTAACAAGTCTTGTAATTAATATATTTTTCAGTCTTTAGAATTATTTTCTTGCAAAGTTCTGCTTGTTTAAACTATCAGATAAAAATTTAAAATATATTTGTCTTCTGTTCTTTTTGTATTCTATACTTTTCTAAAAAAAAAAAGGCAAAAAAGTGTTCCAGAAGCACATTTTTAAACAGGGACAGATAAGATTGCAACTAATGATTTTAAGTTTCGCGGAGATGGTGGTTCAGTTACCTTTTTTGAATGGATTCATCTTCTGAATAATTTTTTATAAAGCTATTAAATCTATTTAGCTTTCTAAATACGTACCAACTGCAGAAAGCACTCTTAATATTGTAGTCCCACAGACTTGGTGGCAACTGACTGATTGGTTACATGAGCTTTCTACCTTACTACCTTTGCTCTTTTAGGGATAAGTGAAGTTTGCCTTGATAGATGTATTCATGTGCTCCAGGAGCTTAGGAAATAGTCTGAGCCCAGTGCGTCACAAGCTTGCATTTTGTCAGCCTTAAGTTTTCTGAGATAAGTAAAAACCTTGTACGTCAGATCTGGCTGAAGGAGAAAATGAAATGTAAAAGAAATGTCAAGGTATCTTGTAGTAATTTCTAAAGGCTACTATGATTTAGTCTCACTTGGCTTCCTTACCAGAAGGGAAATGGAGCAACTATACAGTGCTTCCTTGATAGGCTGTTCCTGTGAGATTTCCTTGGTGAAATCATGTTAGAGGGGTGGGGGAGAGGTAGTGAATTTATCAATAATAGCTTCATTTAGAAAACTGGTAACCCCATTTTTCTATTTTTTGAGAATGCAGTGACAGCTCAGCGCTCTCTGGCACCCTGAGTCAAGAACTTCGAAACTGCTGACTTATTTTGTAGGTACCAGCAGCCAAGGTCATAAATGCTGGCAGGTAAAGGCATCTCAGTTCTTAAAGCATAGGTCTGACATACAGAGAAAGCCACTGTCAATGGAAAAATTGTCTTTTAACAATGAAAGAAAAATAAAGGGAAAGAGAGCACATGCCCACTGCTGCATCCCAAACCCTATTTAACCTGATTGTAGCTGTTTTCAGTTGATGTGTTAGAAGACACTGAAAAACTCTACGCTTCAAAGTCTCTGAAA
This sequence comes from Tetrax tetrax, assembly GCA_009806455.1. Taxonomy (NCBI): domain Eukaryota; kingdom Metazoa; phylum Chordata; class Aves; order Otidiformes; family Otididae; genus Tetrax; species Tetrax tetrax. The sequence continues at coordinate 660,137 of WHYT01017925.1, forward strand.
TCTAGTTATTTTATTATGTTTATTCCTGGAAAAAAAAAACACCCCAACAACCACGAATTGTACTTCTCAGCAATAGGAACTAGTATTCACAAAGGAAAAATATGGAAGAAAACTGAAACCCCTTCATCCATAGTTGAAGACTGTCTTCTCCAAAACCTGCTCAGGTAAAAAGCCTACTTAGCTTCCTTTTTTTTTTTCTCCTGAAAATGCAAAAGATTCCTTGACTTAAGATTTTGCAAGTCTCCCTATAGTAAGACAGAGGAAATTTTGGTGGGACACGTGGAAGTTAAAACCTATTACTTACCTGTTAGGGTTTACTTAGTCATCTCTGGATGGCATATGGAGGAGGGTACTTGCCCTGTAACCTGCCAGCTGCTCCAGACTGTTCGTGTAAGCTCACTCCCTCACTGTTTACAGCAAGGAAATCTGAACCTGTTTTATCTAAACGAGGGAGCGAGGACAGTAGGGGGCTAGTGCTGGTAAACACTGGCACGTTTCAGAAGGTGCAGTAACCACTGAAGCGAGGATCTCACACGTGCTATGGTATAAAGCAAAAAAGATAACAGAAAACCAAACACCCTCCAACCCTCCTGATTAACTTTTGAAAGCAGAACAGCTGAGTAAGCTTCATCTTTTGAGGGAAAAGGTCCAAGTTACAACATCAGTCTACATAAGAGCTGGATTTTATTCTATAGTCTGTCCTTTCACTGCATTTTATTCAAAGAGTATGTATTTTCATTTCTGCTTAACAAACCTTCAGGCACTAATTACAAAAGCACAGTCAAGCTGTCTTATGTGACCTTTAAGGCACAATTTAGAACACAGGAACAAAATACAGGTAAAAACGTGAACAGGACTCTTGTGACACAGCCAGATACACATTATCATATAGTGTATATACATGTCTCTTGCATTCAGATGGAAGGGGAGTCGTGTTCCCGGCTGTTTATACTGCAAAAATGCTCCTCCTCTTCCACTGCTTGTTTCCGTAAGGTGCATCCCGTGGTTAGGCAGCAGCTCTACAGAGAGCAGAAAAACTCTGGTTACTGTCGTGGTGCTATGCAGTCCTTTGGGAGATACAGCAAACGCGAAAAAAAACAAACCATCAAGCATACTTCCTATCCAAAAGGTTTCTATACATACTATCCAAAAACTGATACTGTAGTTTGTTAAAAAAAAAAAAAAAAAAAAAGAAAGAAAGAAATAAGCTGCTGGAATTAGCTTTACATTTCTTCAGAGATATTTGCTATTCCCAGACCTGCTGAGGCTCGGATGCTGGGACGCTCCGCGCGAGGGAAGCCAAGGCTGTTCCCCTGCCAGGAGCGGCACCTTCCCTCAGCCAGGCCGTGCGGGTCACGCGTGGGCATCCCGGCGGGACACAGCCACAGCTCCCCTCCCTCCAGTCACCCCCGGGCCGCCCGTCGCCCCTTCGCCCTCCCGCAGCCGGTGCCTGGGCCCAGCGCCCCCTCCCCACCGCCCACCCCGCCCCGCAGGGCGGCGGCTGACCTGGGCCCGGCGCCCTCAGGGCAGCAGGTAGATGACAACGAAGAGCGCCAGGTCGAAGAGGACGAAAAGCCATAAATCCAGCCAGTAAGACTGTCCCGACAGCGACAGCGTCCGGTTGCCGTCCGCCGCCACATCCCGCTGCTGCTGCTCCCGCTGCCGCCCCTCCGCCGCCGCCGCCATGTCCGCGGGGGTGTCAGCGCAGCACGGCGGTTTCTCTTCCGGGTGGGGAGCCAATAGGAGCGGAGCGCACGTATCGCGCCACGCCCCGCGGCGCGCGCCGTTCCCGCCGCTGCCTTCCCGCCGTCGCCTTCCCGCCGCCCTTTTCCCGCTCCCCGTAAAGAGAGACGGAGGCAGCTCCCTCTTCTCCTGCTGGCGCTGGGGGAGGCGATGCTTTGTGGAGGCTCCCTCTGAGCTGGTGAGGGACGTTTCCGCCGTGGTTGCTGGGCACGACGGGTTGCTGCTCGCTGCCAGCCTTCAGGGCGCTTGGCCGGGTGAGACAAGAGCCTGGGGGTGAGCAGGGGGCCAGGCCTCTTGGCCGCCTTCTGTGGAGCTGTGCTGGGACTCCTGTGGAAGCAAACATTCACGAGTTCTTCCTGATACAGTTTTCTTGGAGAGCAGATGATGCCCGGGAAGAAATTAGAAGACCTTTTGGGAAAATCCTGTTGTGAAGAAGTTTAGGAAAATTGAAACTGTTTTAAGATATGCTGGTGTCCTTGAAGGTTAGTTGGATTCATACACCCTAAGCAAACATGGAAAAGTTCACGTAGATACTGTATGCTGTGTGCTTTATTTACGCAACACCCAGCTGTGTAAGAAATTAAATTGAGTTGCACAACCTGATGCCACACTCATAGTTGGGAAGTACTGCCCTCCGGTTGTCAGCATTGAAAGGAGGGCAGTTACCTTCATTGTGTCTAGAAAAGTGACAAGAAACTTAGGAGTATACTAAACAAAACCTTCCTTGCTGTAGCTGCTAACTCTTTTTTTAGCCTCAAATAAAGAGAAAAGGCAATACTTGCTGCAGAATGTGGAGCAGGTGTATGTGGTCAGAATTTGACTTCTCATAAGCATGCACTTGGCGGCAGCCATTTTCCTTAATAAGTTTTATCATTAGAAATGGGGATGAACTAGAATTTATCTTTATATAGCAAGTATCAGTTAAGTATATACATGTTAGGTGAAGTCCATTAGAGATTTTGGGGGAAATTACGACAATACTTCCCCTTTAAGTCTTGTACCCATCTGTATTGCCTCATTTGAGCAAAAGGATTCTAGGTTTTCCCACGATTTCCTATTAGGGTGCAAAGTAATGTAATTCTGAAATTCCTGCCTAGGAAACAAAAGTCTCCTAGTCAAAATTTACTCAGCTATCTCATTCACATTCCAATATAATGATCTTGTTCCTGCTCCTTGCAGGGGGGGTGGACAGGTTGACCTTTAAAAGTCCCTTCCAACCTGAACCATTCTGTGATCCTATGATCTTATTTGTTAGTTTACCAACGCTGTACCTCTCTCCTCCATCCTTTTAATTGATGATCTTATCTCAAATATTGGAGACTGAGTCTTTAAAGATTTTTTCCTTATTTTTTTTAAGTAAAGCTGCTGACCTAATACAGGTTTCATTCCAGCCAGTAAAGTCTCTAAAAGAAATAAAAAAGCATTCTCCATTTTTCTGAAACCTTTGACATGTAGTTGTTAATATACTTCTATGCAATTTAGAAGCAATAATGTCATGCAGCTGATAACGAAGGTCAAACTCTACAACAGCACTTCGATGGTTATGGCTTCTGTCTTATTGTTTAGCCTGCTTTTTCAGTGTGCAGAGCTTAACTGAAAGAATCTATCACATAACTCATTATTCTTTATCCCTCTCTCTTTTAAAGGCTTTAGTATCTGAACAAAAATAGCCTAGAGACAGACAGAATTTTGTAATAGTGTTGGTTCCAGATTTTAAGATGTTGGGTTTGGTTGGTGGGGTTTTTTTAGGTTTTCATACCTTTGCTTCTCAGTTTTACATCTCTTTGTAATTGAAAATTGAAGGACTATTTAAAATAGTATTCTCTTCATTGCGATATATGTGGTATATCTGCCAACTAAAAGATGATTACATAAAAAAATACCTACACTGGAAGTTGTGTGCAGACAATATCTGGGGGAGGAAATCCAATTTTATAAAGAAGAGTGATCTGTCCTACTCCTAACCCGAATGCTGTTTGCGTCATGAGAGCATTTTGGCAGCAGAGGGAGCTATGAGATGCCGAAGAACACAAAAATACAGGCTACGGGAGGATTCAGTTATAAAAATAACTGAAGGGGAAAAAAATATTGTTTTTTAAAAATCTGTTTGTCGCGAGCAAAAAGACAGTCAAGGAGAGCCCAGCAAACAAGGGAGTAAATTTTGTGAGGTATTTTAAAACCCCATTAAAATCATAATGTACATGTACCTTATCAGAAATTATATTTGAAATTGGACCTGTAACAGCACGTGAATCCGCACACGGCAGAAGGTTCTAGCTGTTCACCATCATAAGGAAATTCTGTGATGAAGTGCTATGAGACCTGACAGATACGGCTGCGTTCGTATTTTGGGTTAGACCTCAGGGCTGTCCTCAGGCCCGCGTGGCATTGTGACCTTTAAGCAAGGCCTTATATGAATCAATCTTTTTCTAATTATGGTGGTAAAAGCATGGGTGCAAAAAGCTCAGAAGTCAAAAAAAAAGAGCTTGGGGCGTATCTGCTGAAGGACAATGGTGCCAGCAGCACACAGGTTTGCTTTGGTGATGTGTCAGGAGGGGTCCAGGGCTGGGAAACAGGCCTGTAGGCGTGGGGACAGGACTAGATGACCACCAAGAGGCACAGTTAGAGGGAGGCAGCAGATCTGAACCAGTGCTGACCCTCCAGAGCTGTTTTATCGGAACACTTAGGAAACAGAGAGGTTTCCTCAAGAGAGGTCAGGCTGCGTTGAAAATAGCACTTACAGACTGGGCAACATCAGCAGAACATGGTGCGTGTTTGTCAGCCATCAGACACCCCAGTGTTTGAAGACGATGAAATAATACTTTATCTTCTTAAGATACCTTCAATATTTTTATTCATGTCCTGAAAGAAACTCACTCAGAGCCTGCTAATACTTTTCCTGATGCAGAATGATGTGAACCCTAATAAACTGGAACAACTCAAAATCTGCATGGTTAAAAGCATGGTCGTACTTTTAGAAACACATACAATGAAATCACTTTATGTGAGAGATTTTTATATCATCAGTACATCCCATTGATATCAGCACAGTCAGCTGTATTATCACACCATATTTTATGTTTATTCCCTATTTATATTTACATAGAATAGTGTTAGAGAGGTGGGCGTTGCCAGGTTTCTTTTAGGTTTTGCCATCCTTATTACACAATACACCGACAAACTGTTTATCAATATAAATATTATGGTAAGGAAACTAAGTTGCCATTTGAGAACCAGTGCAAAAAAAAAAATAAGTTCTGCTTATAGAAAATAGCTTCTGCAGCCTTTTACAGTATGGCACTCAGGTAGTACAAATAACATTTTAGCATTTGTATGAAATTGTAACTGGCTTTTGTTTATTCAAGGCAAAACAGTAAACATAAGGAACTACCCTGTGTTTTGAACCAGGCTAAGTAATTGCAGCTTAGGAGGTGCTGTGAGGGGATAAAAGGGCATAAAAAAAGCTGAGGATATGTAGAAGAATGGTCCTTTTTTCATTTGTTTTTGATTCTGGTGCTGTTCTGGGTGAAGACTTAGCCCCTTTTGAAGATTCTCTTGGCTTCAACTCCTTCGTATACATAGGTCTATTAAAAAAATTAAGAAGAAAAATCAGTGGCTGCTATTACAAAGTTTCATTTCACAGATGCTGTTGAGAGACGGTCAATTAGTGATTTAATTAATTGTGACTGGTGGCCATGTGGGGCTTACCAGCCCTTGTGCAGGCTCTGAGAAAAGGAACATAAGGAAAGCAGCGTGTTGCCAATAGGCATAAATTCTCTCTGCAAGCATCTGAACCTCCACAGGACAGCTTTTCGGGGCTTCAGAAAAACCTGAAGTGTTGTCATGCCGTATCCCCAATACCACTACGTAACAAGTTTCATCTATGTGACTGCTTTTATTAGAAGTGTGAAGAAGCACTGAAGGGTTGGACTGTATGTTTTTGATGTTACAAATTTCACACCTGTCCATAAGGTTGTTTTTTTTTTTTTTATTTATTCTTTTAAGAAGCTTGCGGCCCACCAGCGGAGAGACTCTTAAAGCATTACAGCTGAGGTTAGTTTCCAGCTTTACTGCAAAGCTGAGAAACATTTCCCTTTTTTCTCAAACGTACTTCTCTGTGCCATCATTCCCTGCCCTAACCCCAAACTTTATTTTAAAAGGGTGTTTATCAGCTGTTGACAGCATTACCCTGTAGTAAGCTCCTGTGGTAAGGCTTTTACAAGGCAGACACTTGGAAGGGGCTTCACTCAGAACGGATCAATATAGTGTGTATATTATATATGTTCTGTGTACAGCTTGTATTCACAGGCTTCAGAATACATTGATTACATACAGTTCACATGGGTAGAAAAACATAAAAATCACAGATTGCAAGTTTTATCTTGAAGTATTACATTTTGATAAATTACTCGACTTGAGAATTTTAACTAAACATAAATAATGTTATTTGGCTTGAAGAAAATATTTCCTACTTTCAGAAAAGCTTTTAAAATGTTTTTTCAGTTCATTATCTTGTAAAGTTGTATGTAAGTGACTGCTTAACTCACCTGAACAAGTTCATCACCTACGATTTCTCTGTGTGCTGTGAGTACTTTTCCATTATCTTTTCTAGTAAATGTTCCTACAAGTTTATCTCCTTCCGTGTTCCAAGAACCCTATAATGGGAAAAAACCCAAAATATTTTCCAATAGATATCACACTGATTCGATTTAAAGACTTCAGGAATGCTTAAAAGCGAGAAGACATTAAAACAGTGTAATAATGCTTTTTTGAACATTGATGGAAAGGATGTAAACATGAAATTTTAATAAAAAGCACTAGTTTATTTAATTGCATAATAGTCAAGTTAGATTTTTTTCAGTGCTTTGTACATCTGAATTTTTTTCAGCAGAGAAGTAATTTCTTATAAATACCCACTCTGCACTCTAGGTGGTGTACTTGAGTATTATAAGGAGTAAAATTGCAATCGCCTGGATTTCATCGCATGAAAATCACTACGTACGCTGCTTTTTGGGCACTTCGTAGAACCCTGAGTTTCGCGGTACAGTGTTGAACCATTAACAGTTAAGACTACCTTGTGTTTTTGTATATAAGCTGCAGGCATTTCTGAACAGTCACACTTTAAAAATAAAATTTAAATTAAAAACTAGGAAGACAAATAATTAATCTTGAAATTGTACTTTTTAAAGCTATTATCAAATAATAAATATGTAATTCTATAGAAAGTCTCTTACAGTAAGTTCAGTCCCATCAGCTAGAGAGTAGGCAAAATTGACTCCCAGAGTGAATTCAATATCTATGGTACGGAAAGTGCTTGATTCTTTGACAGTAAATTTGTTTCCATCTTGTTGAATAGTGATCTTCAGATTATCATGGGCTCCCAACTTTCTTTTCATCACATTAATACCTAGAAAAATCAGTTAACATTGATCAGAAAAAAACCCCAAAACTCTAAAGCATCATATTTGTCTCTTTTAATGACTGACTTTTCTGCTATCAAGTGAGTTTATTCCAGCATTCTGACCTGAATTTTTATTATTCTTCACTTTTTATTGAGGCCATATTCACCAGTACAGATATAATACAAACCTCTGTCCCACTGGAGTGGTTATGTTTATATCCATATAACCCACAGCTCGTAGAAACTTAAAGTGAGTATCAGAATGTTAAAATTACTTGAATCATGTGTTCCTCTGAAATTGAAGGATTATTATTTCCTCCCTGTGTAATTTTTAAACTAGTTCCATGTTATCAAAATAATATTCCTGCTGTAGAAGGTAGGCTTAGAGATTTTTGCCTCTGCTGAAATAAATTTCCTGGAATTAGTTCTGTTGCTAAAGATTAACATAATGTAATTAAAATCAGAACATCTCTCAGTATTTTTGGTATTATTCCAAGGCATTGGAATAGTAAGACTTACCCATTGCCTCCATGAACTTCTCATAGTTTTCATTTCTGTCTATTTTCCAAGTGCCGTTAAATGCCATGTTTCTGTCTGTAGGAAGACTGTTCTGAAGTAACAGATCTTTGCAAAGAGAATTTATGTACTGGCTTATCTTGAAAGCAATTTACAGGATGATGTGGCTGACTAAAGCTTAACTTATACACAGATCTATTCAAGGAGCAGTTTACTGTAGTTCAATCAAATTTCCAATCGTGACCACACTGCTTGCTGAATCTCTCCCTTATTGCCCCCAAATCATGACAGTATCTTTATTGCTCATCTTAATAAAGAATTGCTAACCCATTCATTTTATTCACCGCAATTCAGTTATAGTAAAAATCAGCTATCTAGCAATCACAGCTACAACAGACTAGCTTGCACCAAATTCCATCTTTCAAAAGACCAAAGTTAATTCCAACTATAGATATTCCAGGAACCCACAGCCATGTCCCTGACCTCCGTCTTGGAAATGTTCTTTTTTCTCTAAGGCTAGGAAAAAGCAGAGCCTGCCACTCTAACTGTACTAGCTACCTATTCTTTCCCCTTCCTACACCTTATATTCCTATCTTGCAGGGTAAAGAAGCCTGCCAGATGGAAGGTGTTCAGGCTGTTTACTCTTAATGGTGGTGAGGGAAGTACCTCACAATGTCTATTTAACCCCACCATTTAGGTCTCATTTCTTCCCACATTTTCATGCAGCTTTTTTATCCCTTGACTTAACATAAAAGTTATAAAATAAAATTTGTAAAGAAGTAGGCATAATTCTGGTAGAAAAAAAAAATCTTGCCTCTATATAAATATTAGAATTCCAGAATTACCATCTTTTGTGAAGGACGAAATTGAAATACTGCATCTCACTGTGAACTGGAGCGTTGCCAGGTACAGGCAATACATTTGACTTAGGGAAGTACATACATGCTAGCCCCTGTAAGTGGAACTGGGTAAAAATCAGCCAGCTATAAAATGGAAGATGAGTAGTTGTGCTAGCATGGTGCTGAACCCAAACTCAAAAAGTCTCAAAAAGTGTCCTAGCCCATGCCCAGTGCCATGTTGGTCATGGATACCCATCTTACTCTTCAGCCAGCTCAGAAATGGGCAAAATGAGTTTCTGTTAGAGTCAGATTATCTCTTTTTAGTGCACTGGAGTTTATCTTGACCTTGTAGTTATCATTGTCAATCTATGTTATTTATTTAGTATATATACATAAACAGAAATACCTGGTGTCTTGTTATAGTTCACCCAATTTATTGTTGCTTAACAAAATCATTAACTTTCTTTACTGTCTTTGCAGAAGGGTTCTTTCTGCAGTGGTATAGTGCAACTTATAAACCATTTCTGTTGTATCCAGTGGAAAACTGAGGCCTAAAATAATGTGAATTATTAGCATTATTTCAGGCATATATAAAATCTCACAGATAGGAAATGACCTTTTATTTTGAGCATTTCAAGAAAGCTTTTCTACTTTTTACATGGGTTCTGCATTCTCTCCAAGAACCTGCTGATTTATTTCATTTAAGAAACGCTAGGGTATCTGAAGTAGTGTTTATAGATATAAAAAAAATCTAATGTATTACTTTCCTCATTTGAATCCAGTCCATTTCTCAATGTTTGAAAAAATAACTCCAGGTAGTGACATGCTGCAGGTTAAGTATCAATTTCTACATCAAACTTACTTCAGCATTTTTTCTGAACCTTAAAAAAGGGGGAGGGTCTTCTGGAGCGAGTCCTGAACTAACAAGATTTCTCAGAAACGCTTTTCCAGTCAGTTATCTCACAACTTGCCTTTCCCCACTTGGGATTCTTGGATCTCCCTCAGAAGTCAGGCTAACCAGCCAGCTCCAAACCTTTCACCATGGGAGCAGCGAGTAGCTGGGTCCTGAATTTTGTTGCTCTATTTCTGTCCCATTTTTCCCTTCCTTAACATTTCCTTTCACTGGGCGTGAATCCTTAGGATCCCATTCAGACCAGCACCACAGATCTGTCAGTTAAGTAAGAATCTCCACAGGTGGTCAATATTTATGAGTTTCATGGTGTCTCTATGTTGGTGTAGCGCTGACAGCATAAAGAACTGTTCTTCTCTGAGGTCTGGTGGAATGTCAGAGCTAGAACAAGCAGCCGTCTTTTTAATCTCTCACAATTTACATGAGTTACTTAGGACTATTAACGCAGTAAAATCTGACTTCAGTTTTTTTACATGTACTAGAATTGTATGATATGCACTTTATTCAGAGTTCTTTTGAGTTCCTATAAAAGCTGGATTTCCTTCTAAAATTAGAACTAAAATTGTTTTTATAGATTTTTTTTTTTTAATGTTGGAATATTCCACAACCTTTTTCCTTCTTCTGTCTACCTCTCCCTTGTGTGGTTTTCAAAACTACAATTTTTGCTTTAATGCCTTGTAAAACTTTTTTTTAGTATTGCTGGTTGCATTAAAGTAATGAAAGCTAAGGGTGTGTGTTCTTCACTTTGTGGCTTTTTTTCAGTATACCAACCTCAGAACACTGAAAATGGACAAACTGACTAACTTTGAAGTTTGATCTTTAAATGAGGTGGATGGAAATAAATTATTAACTTATATGGTCATGGCAGTCTCATTATACCAGTCTGTGACAATCACACCAAGCTGTATTATGATGGTAATTGACAGTGAGGTTCCAAAGATCAGGGTGACAACAATTCTTTTGCAGTAGGTTACATTCATCTGTTCTGTTTATTGTTTTGTGGCTTGTCTTCAAGTTGTTTGGCCTAAAATTAGGTAGGACAGTAGAACTCAGCTTTACCATGGAGTGATAATGGCTTGGTGCCAGCATAAACATAATATACTTATGTAAATATTATTATATATAATATTATATATTAAGAGAGAGGTGAATCCCTGTTAAAACCATGCAAATTAACTGGTAGGTTAATGTCAGGTAGATGTGAACTGATTTGGTGGTGTTTCTGCATGTTTTCTACTGCACAATTCTTCTGTATGTTTTGGGATGGATTGCAAAGATGGCTGCGCACTTAAATCATCTGAGTGCCCCTGGATCCCTTATTGTGAAGTTTTACTAAGTATTTAAACCACAACACTCAAATTTACATCAATATGGTAAATATGGAATTCTATGCCAGTAAAGCCAACTTGAGCATACCTATGAGTGGCCTAGCAACGAGGAGCTCGATGGACCCGAACTAAAGCCATCTCTTAGATAAATAATTTCAAAGTACGTGTTGCATTTGGATGTTATATTGCAGCAGGATTAGATCATACTTAAGCTAGATTTTGTCCTACTCCAGCTGCCTGTTTGCTAAGTTTCTGATTTTATTTTGGTTGAAGGAGAATCTCCTGGATGCTGCTAATATGCAATCTGTTCAACATGAAGATTCAACATTTGAAATTACTTAGAAATTTCCAGTGAGTATAGATCCATTTGTCTGATCAGTTAGTAGTGGGCTGTGGCTCTTAAAACTTACTCTTAAGTGCCTGTATTCCTTCCTTTTTAATTCCTGTGTAATTGCACTGATCCATAAAGTCCTGCATGTTTTAAAGAGTCGATTATTGGAGAGAACTGAAGTGCATGAGCTAAGAAGCTCCAAGTTAAAAAAAATCCAGAAGCAAAATGCAGACTTTTCTTAAAGCACTAACAAATCTGGTATTTACTTCATCTGTTACTGCATGCTGAAATGAATCCTAGGATTACCTAGAATAGTAGAATCCAGCCTGATTTCAATGAAAAGAGGGTGACAGTGAAGAACTGCCAATAAAAATAAGTGTGCTTTTCTGTTGAAGTTTATATGGATCTCTCAGTATTAGTACCATTTGTTACTTGTCACATAGAGACTCGTATGTCAGTTGACCTGTAGGGCTTTGTGTCAGGCTTATCTAAGCTATTTAAATGTATATTTTAATATTCTTTTGCTGTATTTTCCAGGCAAATACTTAGTAGCAGGCAAATTTAGGGAAGCAGTTTCTTTTTGTTCAGAATATGAAATGTAATCGCAGGGTGGGGTTATGTTATAGTCCAATGAGCAAACAATGTACACTATTGAAAGTCTGCATCGATCTTTTCCGTTTCTCCAAAATTTGAACTGAATTCATTCATTTCAACATAGCTATTTGCTGATTGTGCACTTCTGCTCTTGATTGTGATATAGCTCCAAACTCCACCAAAGATTATTGTGATTATCTGGATTAGTGACTTGCATCTAATCTCATCAGTAAAATAGTGAGCTTCAGAGTTCTTCTGAGCTCAGCATAATAGCAGAAGAGTGCCCTATATGCCTCAGATATGTAAATATTTGTATATCCACAAGGAAAAGATGGCTTCAATACAAAACATTCTTTTCTTCGTGTCTCATGTAAAAGCAGAACGGACACTCAAATCCTGGTTCTGTTTCCAGCTCAGAAATGGACTTTCCATGTGACCTTGATCAAATTAACCCCTCTACTTATCTGTAAAATCAAATTCACCTCCATTAAAAAGTCATATATGTTACAAAATAATGTGCCAGTGACTTGGTTAACTATTACAAAAAAGGATTTTGAAGAAATGCCTGTATGTGAATGTATCATATGTAAACTAGTGGTATGATTCAACCATGGATTTTACTCTTAGCTTTTGTTAAAGATCTTTGATGATGTTAAACAAAAGAAACCTGTGTAAAGCACAGTTGTATTTATCAGCCATTATGAACCACTGGGCAGGAAGTAACAGGCTATGGCTGAGTTGGTTATCTTCGTATTTGAGCAGGAAAGAAGATTTTATCTTTTCTTGATAGTACAGATTCAGAACAGAAAATGATGCAACTTTTTGGAGAACAGTTCAGTCTCTCAGGAGGTGTAAAAAGAAATTTTCGTGTTAAATAAAATAAGAGCTATAAGAATAAAGGGGGGGGGGAACATACAACCAGATAATTCAAGAAATACTGAAATGTAAATACTGAAGTGAAAATTTACTGTGTTTATAACTTGTGATATTTTTTCAAGTGAAATTGAAGTTCTAAAGTTCTGTATGTGGTAAGAAATGCTACTCTGCTCTGAAGGGCTAAAAAAATCAATGGCTGTCAGATTCCATAAATTTACATCCTAAAGCTTACTATTGTAACAAACTCACACATTTGAATTCTTTCTGAAAAATCTTAAAGGGTGAGCTTTCATGGGAATGTGAAATACACGTCAGCAATAGCTGTCACCGCTGTTACTAAAAATACAGCTGGAGGAAGGAGCTCTGTCTTTTCCATTTGTTAAAAAAGGCATTGTAGTTGTGCAAGACGTGAAAGACCGGGTGTAATATTCTTTTTCTTTGCCCTCATTTAAGGTTATATTATTTTCTGGGCTCTGTAAGAAAAGTATTAGAGTATTCCTGTCGAAAACTGCACCGCTTCTCAGAAATGAATTCAAACATTCAGTAGGCCAGTGAGGACTAAGCAGGAGCACGACTAGGTTGGTGAGTGGGCTGTAGTCCCAACAGCAAATGTTACCTGATAGAGGTAGATATACATAGCCAGTTGTTCAGTTGCACTCAGAAATTGCAGTTGGTTCAAGCAAACAGTGCTTGTGTTTTGTGCTGAACTAAATCTGGCCCTTCATAACTTTTTGAATGAGAGTGTTGTTTGTCAGGGATGTACATACTTTTTGGTTTTGCCTAGAGCTAAAAAAAGTCAAGCCAGAAGTGTTGCTGCGGAGAACGTAATAGGCAAAGAACAGAAATTGCCAAGAAGCGCGTTGGTCTAGGATTACTTTTGGGATCAGCAGTTTGCACATGATGAGGCTTTTGCTGTCAAAAATAATGTTTTCACAGTTTTGTTTGAAGTCACTGTGTTGACTATTTCCATCTCTCTTACTGCTACCCCAGGAACTGATATTTGGGGGCAGAGGATGAGGATGGATCTGTATAACAGTTGTATTTGCCAGTTCTACTTATCCAATAAATAAGCTGGTTTCTGATAGTTCCTAGTACGTGTAGCTGCAGTGCTCTCTAGTGGTTCGTAGCAGTGAATTATTTTTTGCTGTTTTTAAACAAGAAGTACTTTACCACTGGCTCCTCTCAGTAGTACTTAAAAGTATCTTGATATTAACAGTGGAGTTTTTCTCTTCAGGATTTCTAGGACCTAGAAAAGTTACTATAAAATATAAATTTACAGCAGCAACTATTTGAATCAGGGAACAATGAGAGGTTGAAAATTCACCCTCAATAATATTAATTAACAAACAGTAAAATTTGACATCGTCCTTTTTATTTTAAAAAGCATGAAAACAGTACAAAGAGAAGAATGAGGAAATAACTAACAAGCAGCAGTCTGACCATAGAAAATAGCCTGACTCTATATTCTCTATCAGCTGTACAGTAAGTAGGACTAATGATTCCCTTAAGTAATGTAACTGGTTTTACTAGGTAGTCATAGGACAGAAGCAAGCAGGAACACATAATATTCAGAAGACTTTAATACTGCTTAAAGGCAAAACATAATATACAGAGTAACCCCCTTAACCTAGTACAAAAATACTGTGCCCAGAAACTATATATTTGTTCAAATATTTTTAAAAGATAAAAGAATACAAATGGACAAACTCAGTGGCTAGTGACTGTGATTAAGATTTTTATTAAACTATAATAGAAATGGATATTAAAACTATTTACAGTGCATTTCACATTACATTCTTTAAGAGACACATGCAGGTGCCTGCCATGTGAATACAGAGAGGGCTCAAATTCTAACTTCAGTTACATCTGTAAGGTACCTGGGGCATCAGCAGGAATAGCTGAATACAGCAAAGAGCAGGTGAGGCAGGTGTTACCAAGGGTAAGAGTTTGGTCCCTCTTTATAGGTAAAAAAAAGGTGGATTTGACCCATTCTTTCACTTTCTATACAGCTCAATCCAACTCCCACTGAGGTAAATGGGAATCACGTCATTGACTTCAAACGGGCACTTGAGCATGCCTTAGGCCCTGGCACGGCAAGCTCATGCTGTGAAAGTTAGTGGAAACGAGCTATTATATAGCATTGTCACATAAATATACATTTACAAACAGTGGTACTTAGATAGGAGTTTCTCTATGGAAACAAACTTCTTTATGTGGAAAATAAACTTTCCCATGCAATTTCCATTCATCTAGCAATGACAAAGATAAAATACCTTGCTGTCACAATTTGCTGTATTTAGCAAGTGTCACTAATAGGCAGGCCAGATATTCTCTGATGTTTCTTGTTCCTGTGAAAGTCCAAAGCAAAAAAATCCAGCTCTCATTCTTTATCATACTCTGGCCAACTCATTTTTTAATTCAAGCTCCAATATTCAAGCTTATCTTTCAAATTAGTGCAAGTCCCTGAAGTAGTACAGCAGGGAACTGTGAAATAAAGCTGAAATTGTGTGAAATGTAAACTGCATGTGGTTTGACATGAAGAAGAAACTACAGCATCACAGAGACAAGACTCCTAACTAAAGCTAATGTATAAATTTGCCTGAAATACTAAGTTTTTATAAAACATTTAAAAATATATGAATTTATTATGAGTGAGGCATTTTTTTCCATCAAAATTCTCTGCTCTTTTCTCATGTGGGGCACTGATGAGATCATTTGGGCAACATCCCCTTATTTTAAGGGGCTAGATTTGACTCTTCATAATTGTTCTGTATAATGGATTGGAAAATCAGTTACCTAGTACTTTTGAAAACTCTTACATATGAATTAGACAGTGTTCTGAATTTGTCAGTTCATGCCACTGCCAGATAAAAAGCACTGGATGGGAGTCCAAAAGTTTGTCTTTACATGCATGCAGTTGTCAAGAGGGTGATGCATAAAATCAGGCTTCACTCCTCTCCTAAAGAGAGGTCAGCTGGTCATCAGTGGAACAGATTATTCACTTCTATCACTAGCCCACTTGTACTTCTGTTCTGTGAGGATATGCGAGTAATGTGCTCTTAAGCTTAAACTGCTACTATGAAAAAATCAACACCATCTCCAAAATCAACAGTACATTATTTTCCTTTCTTTTATTGTGTGAGATAATAGAAAACAGCTAATATGGGATGTACGACTAACTTGTTGGAAAAGAAGTGCTATCTACAGCTAAAGAGCCTCACTGTTATTTTGAATTAGAAGAGGTAGGGTTAACCAGTAATTTTGTGTATGCTAATAAGTATGAGAAGTAATTTTTTTCAGAAGAGAAACAAAAACAGAAAGAAAAGTGTACTTTAAGCATTAAACTGTGCTGTAGAGTGACCTTAAAAGAAAATATGTCTGTATCTGAGAACAAGTAGGATACGAACTTAAATGTCTTCATCGAGACAAGTATTAAAAATCAGTGGGACAAATTCTGTACCTGAAGACTTAAATACCAGATTTCACAATGGCTTTAATGGACTTAAGACTGAACTGACAAAGTGATAAACTCCTGTGCAGCTTGTTTCTTGTATAAGGCACACTGCTGTAGCTAGACAATGGAAGTTGGGGAGAATATGTTTGAGAGCCTGACTAAAATAATAAGATACACAACTCATGATGAAATTAGTGGCAGCTGCATGGCTGTAATCCACTATCTAGGCTTGAAAATGTTTAATTCTGAAGGCAATGAATTTCAAGCAGAAAACAGCCTGGCTTTTTTTTTCATACATTGTGAAAGGAATGAGCAATTTTCTGCAAACAGTTCACACAAAGCTATGATGCAAAACCAGCACAATCTGACTTTGCCTTCAGGCAGAGTATAAACAATTTGATCACTCTCTGAATTTTCATGAAGTACAGCAATCTATGCTTGTAAGGTTCTTAAACCAGTAGTTTAAAGGGTATGGTTTTGTAGAAATATATAGACATACAGGTGTATCATGGCATTTAAATAGTTTATTTACTAGAAACTGTATTTCTGTGTGTGTTCCAATCTTTGTAATGGAAGAGATTCTGTGGGATAAATGTGTACAGAGGTAATTAAATATATGCACATACTGTATAACTGTGTTAATTTTAAGTGAACCTTTGAAAAAATGCAACGTTATGTCCATTTTTTTCAAGTCAAAGGTATGAATCCAGCACTCCTTTGTAGTAGTTATAAATGTATGTCATAATAAAGCTTTGCTGAACACACAATATAGCACAGAAATACTGGGATCTTAATGTAAATTATATGTCACTGCCCTGTAATATCAGCGTAGTTGCTCTGCTGTCCTGTCACCATGAATTACTAGTCTCAACCATACTAGCAAGAATACACCTTTATATACATATACTTTATTATTATTTATATTAAATATGTATCTCATCACTTAGCATAATAATTATATGTCAGTATCTCAAGCATTCCAGGAAAATAATATACAAGGACTATGCAACTCCTGGAGCAAAGTTTCCTATTTATCAAAAAGTACCTAAAAACTTTTTTTGGGGGGGCAGATGTGTTGAGGGGCAGGCTGCTGTCATTTTTCTGCATAGCTGTGACATACTACATACATATATTGTACTGTGTATGCATATAAATACATATATGGAGCACTGCATAATAGTAGCCTTTGAATTCTTAATTATTGTTGAATTACATACTTTTTGTGAAAATCTGGGAAAAAAGGAGAAATACTTTTGCAGAAAAATGTTTTCAAATTCAGCTGCAATAAGCTATTTTTGGTAGTCATTAGAGATGTCTGAGATAGGATTTAATTAGAGAAAAATAATTTGTCAGAAACGCCGCAGACTATGAGAATACCTTATTCTACATTAAAAAAAAATTACCATGAAACCGTATTGCCAAACATGTTGAAACATCCGCTTCATCTTTTGTTGGCTTCTGGTGTAGTTTATCTAAATGCAGAGACTGATAAAAAGAGGTTGTTTCCACTGCCTTTCTGACCAGCTCTTAAGGGGGGATTGATAATATCCTGGGAAGGAGAATTTCTTGCAGTTTGCAACGAGAATTTTCTGGATTACTGTGATAGAAATAAACTCCCAGACTTCAAGGTACAATTTCAAATATATTACTTTTGCCTAATCCTATTGCTGATTTTAACTAAAAAAAATCATTACTACAGATGTAAAAAAAAAACAAAACAAAAAAAAACAAACAAAAGACCCAAAACATTTTCTCTGTCTCTGTGCGGCCGAAGTTACACCTACTGCTAACCAAGCTTGGATTGCTGACATTAATCTCCTAATCCTGCCTACCCCAAGAATGGTCCTGTCTTTGTATTACTCTTTTGGGGTTTGTCTAAGGTGTGTATTTTCTTGAATTGGCAACCAATTCAAAACAATTTTTATTAGTCATCTCCATTTAAAGAAAATATCAATGTTGCTTTTTTTACTAGTGCAAATTAACTGATTTCTTACTTTTCTGAACGTTAATGCCTCATATACAAATGGCAGATCACCGTAGCATTCTTGGCTATTTTTGCTTTCAGTATCCTTTTTTCCTACTCCTTTAAGACATTGTGGTTAATCACTGTTAACATTAATGCTAAAAAATGATTTTTAAAAGATGTTAACATAAAACTTTCTTCAAAGTGGTCATAGCCATTTTGTAATAGCACTGGCCTAAAGAATCAGTCATTGATAGCCACCAGAAGTGTGCCACTCCTGCGTCATCCTGATTCAGATTTTCATCTCTTGCTCTTGCAGTCACATTCTCTTCCACTCTTCCTGCCCGTGATTCAGTCTGTAGGTTATGACGTTAAATTCAACTTCCAAGTGAAGTGAAAAACCAGCATATAAAAATGATCCTGTTTAGTTTCCATTTCTCTGTGTGCTTCTTGCTGCTTTCCTCATGGCAGCCTGTCAGTTACGTCGTGACATTTCATCGATCTTCAAGCAGTTTCCATTATTCATGGACAATAATGACACCTCTACCACAAAACTCAAGACCCTCATTGCCTAGTAATTCACAGGATTTAAAAAAAAATTCCTCAAATGTAAGACATTTGCTAAGACACTCCTCTAATATGAAAAAAAAAACTACTGGGTGCACAGATTCTGGGGCTTTTTCACTTCAAAGCCCAGTTCTGTCTCTGGAAAGAGGTTATAGCATAGTATATGCTGGATCAGGCTCCCCAGAGTTCCTTCCAATCTTCCCTCTGAACCTCTGAGAAGAGAACAGGCAAGACTGTTCCTTACTATTATAACATAACACAGCAAGATTGGAAGAGGAAAAAAGGTGCGAAATGCAGTAGTCTTTAAGATACTGGCCACAACATGATCACTACACAACTATATACATCGATAAAGTAATAGGCTCTCAGGGACAGTCGAGTCACTGCACTCGTACCTTCTTGTGGAACAGGGTAGCAAAAACTACCCTTGCAGATCTTTTTTCCATCTCAATCAGATGTAATAAAAGAAATATACTATCTTTATATAACCTTGGCATATACACGGTCATGCTGTGTCTCAAAATGTGGAAAAATAATACAGCAGTGGCAAAACATAAGCCAAATTCATACAGTGTTTTGCAAAATGCAGTACTCTCCTATTACTATGTCTTCTGTGTGAACTTAAGCTTGTGGTTGTTAAATCAGCCTCTCAGTTCCGTTTGGCTTGATTGCTTTCTCCATTAATCAGATTCTTCTCTTGTTGTTCAGCTAAGGATTGCCATTTCTGCCTATTTTTTCTACAGCCATCCAGTAAAGGGTAGCAGGCCTCTGACACATGCGTTAGGGCCTGAAATAAATTAAGAACATGTAAAACAGAGTGAAGAAAAACTGGATTCTGATGTTTAAATATAGAATTGAAAAAATAAATGAACAATTCATAAGTATTCTTGTATGTTTTCCTTTCCTGACGGGAGTGATGAAGATGCATCTTCACACTATGACAGTCAGTCCTTACTTGCATAAAGGGTTCTGTTGGCTTTTGGAATGAAGTCACACTATTCAGAAGTGTAAATTGGGAATTTAACAGTTCAGACAGTGCAGGACAACAAGGTATGGGAAAGAGCATTGAGCCCACTGATTCTGTTACTACTATGACCAACTGCAAAGCACATAGCAAAGCCCCTCTGCTGCTCACTATACAAAATGTAAAATCAGTCAGAATTTCACAGGGAATTCAGGTCTCATTCAAATAACAGAGGTAGTAATGTCTAATCCTCCTGTAACTTTACATAGGGAACCTACTGAATTACCAGTTTGTATAAATCTTCATAGATCCTTTTGGCTTTATAGGCTGCTTCATTAGTTCCAGTAGACTTAATTGAATTATTCTTGATTTACACCACAAGAAGAATAGAGCTGTCAAATACCTGTGGAGTTTTACTGGTTTATGTATCTGAATATATCTAAACAGCATTTAAAACTGCTAAATGGTACTTTTTTTTTCAATTAAAAATGAAGAAGATGAAACGCATTTCTCTTGGTTTTTTTCAGATTTCTGAACTTAAAGGGAAGACTTGTAGATCATTCCGTTTAACTGCACTGGTTGCCTAGCTAACACAAGCCACAAAACTTCAGTTCACTGGGATCTGACCTACTCTGAATAACATGGTAAGTCACATATTCGCAGTGCTGTATTGGGAATTCATCTCTGTTTGCATTGTGTCAAATTCCTACTGACCGGATGAAAGCTAAGAAAGCTAATTCCTACTGACTGGATGAAAGGCTGTCATTACAATCCTGTTTATTGTTTGCTTTTATAGCATGAGAACTTTGGAGAGTGAACTGTGTGCTTGTTAATTTTCAAAGTAACATTGAAGCTGTTTATATCTTTTACCATTAATTATTCACTGAAGAAAACAAAAATCTGTCTAAGAAGGTAAGGTCCCCTACTCGTACTCCAGAAAAAATAGACAGACACTGAATCAGCTCAAACCATAGCCAATTCCTTCGATTTACCAGTACTGTTACAGGTTTTGTGACTTCCTCATAGATTCCCCATGCTCTTAGTGCTGTCTGCCCCTGCAGGTAAGTCATTCTCACTTCATCTGTCAGGCTAGGACACGGGCTGGCATACTTGGAGTGGATATAAAGTCCCAGACCCTGTCAGCCTGCTACATGCTGTTCCAGTTCAGGTCAGCCTTTGAGACAAGATGACAAATAACAGTGACACACGGAAAGCCATAAGAGGCAACATGTTCAGAACAAAAAGATTATGCTTAGGCTCCCCTCCTGTGGACATAGCATCTCCTTCTTTCTTCCCCAATTAAAGAGAAGGGAGACTGAACATTTGTAGGTGCTTTTGGCTGCTCAGCAGGAATGGCTTTGTATTCACTGTGTCGTAAGAAAGCTGCAGTTACAAAGCAGGGGCACAGTAGCTAGAAATTACTCATCCATCTCATTTCCTTGTAGGAACACAGTTTGGACTAGTATCACTTGGTAACTGTTGATGTAAGCTGCGTGTGTATTTCAGAGTTAATAATTGAAAATTTTCTGGTCTTTTAATAGATGGAAAGGTAAAGCCCTCCCCTAACAAGGAAAAGTATAGAAGCTCTGGAGCTGTGGGTATTCAAACCTGCTCACGTGTTCTGTTCAAATAATTTTCTGTTTGTGTAGTCTGTACTTTTCCATAGATACTCAGTCTTCTTTCAATGGTCTACCCCTTACTGGAGAAAGTTTTCTGAGGCTTCCCAGCAAAGGCTGCCTTATTTTCCTGACAAATAGTTTATACAGTGCAGAAACATGTGAGTTTCAGGGGCAGCAGCTAGTAGCTCCCTCTCCTTCCTCTATCCTTGTTTCCTTCTACCTGGTGGATATAAATTCTTTTTAGAAAATTCTGAATTCTTTAAAACCCTTAAACACCACTTTTAATCAACACACTACATGAATACCATTCTTTTCCTAGACAGCAAAGCATTAGTTTTGTGACTTTCCCTCATGATGATAGCAGCTCATTGGATCTAACGCCAAGTGCACAGAGCACAGCAATTACCACTAGGTTTTAAAAAATACAGCAAAATACATTAATCAGACAATCATACCATTAATGATAAATACTAAAATAGTAATTTCTTCAACTGAATAATGAACCATATGTAATATATAACAAAAAAAAAATCTTTTTTAACTAAGGGACTCTATTTTAATTTCATTTTTATTCTATTTTTAAATCTGCATCTATTAGAGGCTACAGTGTGCAGTTCTGGTTTTAGATAGTTGCAGTTCTTTCTTAGGCACCATACCTCATACAGCTGCAAACAAACAGCATCTATGAATCCAACCTGCATGCTGGGAATTTTATTTTTCTTCTCTCTGTTCATTAGATCCTGCAGATAAGAAGTAAACAAGCTCTATGTTTGAATGCATTAAATAAAAACCCCAGCCAAAACCAAAGAGACAGGCTGGAATTAAAAAGCAGCACCTTAAAAAGCACAGCAAGCTCAGCACAGCGGGGTGTCGGTGTGCGTGTTACAATGCAGGAAATCTGACTGCGTGACTTGCCTTAGGAGATTGTCTTTGGACTGACAGAGCCCAGATAGCTAGATGAGTAGACAGCTTACTGGTTTTGGATAGGTTGCAAATAGGTACCAATTTAGGAATCGTCCCAGACAATTTAGTAGTACCGATTTAGAATAAATAACGGTGTCTGTTCTTCTGGCTCAGAGGTAATGACACACTGTTGGTGTTTGGGAACTGCAGAAGAAAACTGACTACTTGGAAGACAGGGAAGGAGTGGGTCCTATGTTCTGGTCAGCAGGAGAAATGGTGGCTTTTGAAAGGAATGTGGAGTGCTGTTTGTAGAAGCCATTTTGAAAGAGGTGACTCTGTATGATTCTGTCACTTACTGTTGGTTCGATGTTGAGTTCCTTCCGCTCTTTATCTCCTTGATCAAAGAACTCAGTGGCTACAAGTTCAGCAATCTGTAAGAGATTTCACACATTGAGAGCTCTAAAAGTTTGCTTGCTACCTACAATCAAAACCGTTTCCTGTGCTTCCTGTTTCTCCTTAGGATATATCGAATTGGGATCCCTCCATAATGTGACACTCCAGCTTAAAAGCTAGCTTTTAGAATTCTTCATTCACACATCTGTGCACAAACAAAACACCGGCGTGTACTGATATTTATCCTGACAAAACAAAGTGAATAAAATGGCACACAGGCACCTTACCACTGATAACAGCTGGAATGACCAACACACAAAAAAGGCCAGCTGATCCTAGTGTGCTGTATCAATTGACTGTCTTGTAGTAATACAGAAATGTGGGAAAGAACAAAGATTCCTGATTTACCTTCAGATTACTGCTAACATGATGACATAGCTAAATACCCAGATCTTGCTACAAAGACCTGAGAAATTCCTAAGGCTGTGCATTCCACCAGTGCCTCTGCAGTAAGGACTGGATGGAGGAAGCAGAAGCTGTTACAAAGAGTTTGTATTTAGCAGATCTTAAAATTAAGCATAATACCCGTTGCTGGACTGGCCATGGTTTGGTTATGGCTGATAGATCACAAGCAGTCATCAGCATTGCTCTGTAGAAAAAAACAGAGGGAAGTCTTTGAATAACTTTATTGTGAAATGTATCTAGCCATGCAGATCTGCTGGTTTTAATGAAATTCACAGCAGCGCGGCGTGGAAAATTTGGTACCTAATAATATTAAACCGAATTCTTAATCATTGTGCTTTTACTTACAAAAATAGCTCCTTCTGTGTAGGATCTTCCCAATTAAATTGCTTCTTCCTTAGAAGTTCAAAAAATTCTCCTCTTCTCCTTTAAAAGAAGTTAAAACAAAACACTTTGCAGCATGCTGACACAATCCAAACATCCAGCAAGGACTATCCAGCCAAACTTCCCTCTGACTTACTTGATGTATAGTGCTAGGTCTGTGGCAAGAATGGCTTGTTTTATCATTTTCAGTGTGGCCTTATATTCTTCAATGGAAAGGCTGCTGAGAATCTGATTTCCCTTTACAAAAAAACCAAAACCAGTGTTACCAGTAAAATGGCCAACAGCACACTAGTTTGCTACAATGTTTCTTACATACTAAATCATTATGAGTTGCTTGCTGATATTTTGTCCTTCTTTTACCCCGCTTCCCTTTGCAGATTCCACAATTTAAAAATAAAAATTCCAGTCTTCTTGAGTAACAGCAACAGCATCATAATTGATTACTACAAAATAAAACTGCAAGCAGAGCAACCTCAAAGCCTTTAAGTCCATTTCATTCATCAAAATTCCATTTGCCACTAGCTGTTTTGTAGCATTTCTCTTCCTCGCCCCCGAAGCAGAGGAACTATAATAGATTCCAGTAC
Source organism: Tetrax tetrax (assembly GCA_009806455.1). Classification (NCBI taxonomy): domain Eukaryota; kingdom Metazoa; phylum Chordata; class Aves; order Otidiformes; family Otididae; genus Tetrax; species Tetrax tetrax. The sequence continues at coordinate 683,968 of WHYT01017925.1, forward strand.
CTGCCTATGCACCATACGTAAATGAAAAGATTCTCCTTTTATGAAGCAACATAAATAACAAGATCTTACATAGAAATATGTAAGCTCAGCAGCCCACTGTTAAACCAAAGCACCGTGGAGCTGGTGAAATGGTAACTTGCCTCCACCTTTTTCCCACGTTATATCATTACAATACAAAGAATGGTGGAAGTACCATACCTGTGATACGAAATGAGCAGTGAAAATAAACTGCCTTGAAATAATTGTGCATGCTGAATAACTGGTCTTAAAATTCGTTAATAATATAAAACAAGAAGAATGTAGTTTTATTTGCATATTTACTTAACTTGGGTTTGGCTTCACTTTGGAATGTCAACATTAGCAGTGTTTGGTTTGGTCTCATCAGGACTGCTTTGTGTATGCATAGGCCGGAATGTTTTTTGAAATGAGAGCAAGGACTCGGGTTTGTTTGGTGGTTCAGAAGAGGTCATTAAAATGGTAACAAAGTTCTTTTGTTTCCTTTGGTCCAAGGCGGCAGGTACTCAAAAAGATAACAGCAAGGCTTCCCTTATCAGGCAACATTTGGAAAGGTTTGGTGGCACTCAGCAAGGGAGTTGTGATTTCAAAATTGCTGTATTTGCTTTCTTTACCCAAAAAAGGAATCAAGATCACTTAGGAATGTATAAGGGTGGGAATCTATCCAAAAGCGAAAAATAAAAAGTAAAATAGCAAATAGTTTCCTTCAGCATACACGAAAATGTGGCACTCACTGGACTATTGAGGATCATAAGGCATTGATCAAAATGATGATGCTCCATGATGGAGTGGCAATACAGCTGAGCCAGCGGATGTTCGCTTCTGAGGAATAAAAAGACCCATCAGATGGAGAAATCAAATTAAACATACTACTAATCCAGAAATAACTTCCCTTTTAATGTCGTCTTCTCGTGATCAGCCTACCCCCATCCACCCATGCTTGTTCTTGACCGGTTCTTTCCTCCCTTCTGTGTAACTGTATAACTTCCAGATGAACACATTTGGAAGGATGCAGGGGGGAAGGCAGATAAAAAGACAATGCTGTTACTTTGTCAGAGCACTGACAACTCTAGTCTTCTGCCTTCTGTTACCTGTAGAGACCAGCTGCACACAAGGAGTGAGAATGTAATACAAGGTTTTATGAGAAGTGAAAGTTCTTGTATGACAAGGAAAGGCAACAAGAAGGGTTCGTTCGCAAGCAAAATTGAAGTGACATTTGAAACATTTTAAACACCTGCCTAGCAATTTTAGTCAGCTCAGCTACTGAGCTCGTAAGTAATGACGCAAATCGGAAGCCCACTGATGCCAATTGAAAAATTCCTGCTGACCTCAGTGGACTCCGATGCAGGGTCCAAAATATTGATCAAGTAATTTCCCAGTGTTAGTGACTGTGTTGGTACTTCATTCAGCACCACTCTCTTCATGACCAAACTACTGCAAATCATTACCTACCCTTTGCCCAGGGTAAAATCCAAAAGGGAAACAAGATGTTGGTTGTCCTACAGGCAACGAAAACCAGCATGAAACTAACTGTGCAAATTCAGAATTTAAAGCCATCTTAGTTTAGAAAATAGAATTTAAAGTTTGAGTAGCTTTAGACAAAATACAGAAACTCCTCCTCTCTGAGGATTTCAAATTTCCCCCTGTTCCTCATTGCATAATACAGTTCTTAGCTTTTGCTCCTCTATCTTCATTTTCAGCCCCTCATCCCATGTTGCTTATGTCATCTCTTCAACTAAATTGGGATTCTTTTGGAAGTCTGTTTTGCTGCTAATCCTGACTCTATTACTCTAATTATAATCTGACCTACAAATGTTTAATCATGTAAGAAATTCTTTTTTAGCATATAGTTCCCTGGGACTTTTTGTATGGTTAAGGATCATTCACCTCAGTTACTGACTGCAAGACTGGGTTCCTACGTAAGTGAGTGCACACAGAGACTCAAATACAAGTAATGAGGAGACCCCAGGGATTTAAGAAGCAGAAAAATGTGGAGAGAAAGATGGAAAGACAAATAAAAATGCGGAAAGGGAGATTAAAGGATGTGAGCCCCTGAGGATTATGGGCTGGCTGCCCAGCACCTCCTCTGAGACCATTGCAAAAGCAGTATAGAGCAAACATGCTTGCGTGTTTCTGCAAGGAAACAACTTGTTAGATGGTGCCAAGACATGCTGGGTGGAATTCCCATTGAGTTAAGTGGGATGCATACTGTGTCCCCTAAAGTTCATCCTGACTGAAGAGAGAAATATGTGAGAAATATCTTGGGTTATCTTCCCAAGTACTGCCCCAAACTAGAGCTTGCTCAGTACTTACAGACCCTGGCTGTCTGGGAAGACACAAGTGCTAGAAATAAACTCAGGTCCTACTCCTGTAGTACACAGCATCTCTGTTAAACCACCACGCCAGGCCAAAGGACACCATTGCTTTCTGAGCACAGTGGTTTGGTTATGCAGTTTTCATACTCTGTGCTTGCCTACTTTACATGTGGGTTTGGAAGAAAAAGAAAATAAAACCCCTGCATATCTACCTAAAGATCTTGAAGCAGTTCATCTGCTGTAATTTCTACTGCCAGGACTATTTTCATTTTTGAAACCCTGTTGCTTAAGAAAAGAATCATATGCTAAGTATCCACTCTCCTTGCTTCCAAGAAAGGAACAAAAGGGATCCATTCCTGGAAAAAAAACCCTTTTCATTTAGATTTAAATGAGAGATTTAAGGACAAAATTCGTGGAACTTTCTATTGAAAAAGAATTATTAAATTGTAATCCTCTCTGTGTTACAGCATGTGCAAATGTTAGATTTTGCTGTGTATGACACTTTCCCAGGACATTTTTGAGAGGAGATGACGCATCTCCAGATGTCTTCCAGGAAATTTATTTTTAAATAAATAAAGCAAAAAATAGCTAACCAGTTCCAGTCACTGCAAGGCTATGGTTACTGCTGGAATCCCCTATCAGGGAACTAGAAAAAGGTTACTCTTTCAATTTTACGGGGTTTAGGGTTTTCTTTGGGTTTTTTGGGTTTTTTTTTTTGTTTTTTTTTTCTTTATATATCAGTCTTAGTGTTATTCTGAACATATATCTGAAAGGCAGGAATTCTGCTTCAGCTTACTTATTTTCTGCCTTTCAGTATTCTCTGCCTCAAACTCTCCTCTACTATCTTACTTTACACACAGGGAGAACAGCAGTTCTTCCAAAGGTAGCTTCAAAACCACCCTCCAACTCTGCCAGAAAAAGATACAGGTATATGTTTCTGGGTATCTTTTCCCCACCTCTGGTCAGATCAGGACACATTGCCATATCACAGTGATCACATTATACCGTGTTTTAAGTTAAGCTATTTATTTAATCAAAGAATCAAATACTGTTATTTGAAGTGAATGCTAAATTCACTGAAAAACACATTATAGGCAGATCTGAAACTATTAATAAATTCTAAAAAAACCAAGTATTTTTTGTTAAAAATTAAAATGTGGAGAAAACTTTAGGAGAGTTCAGATGCTTCATTTTAGTAACTTTGAAGTAAATATTTTGCTTAGTAAAAATGTTTTGTTTCAAAGTTTTAAAACATATCTTACCCAAATCAACTTAGAATTCTGGTAAAACATGGCTAAATCATGAGTAAACCGATCAGAGTTCAAAGTGGGAGGGAGACACCTTTGTATCAGATGGCTGCAGATCTCAGCTCTGTGCTGGCCCAGCCTAGACGGGGAACGGCTGGTTGGCAGGGAGCAATCTGAAAAGCTGCGTGTTTCCTACACGCCGTCCCTCAGAAGCTGGGACTTTTCCTGTCGCTGTATGGGAAATGGGGGATGGGACATCTGGACCAGGAGCCGGCAGATGCTGCTCCCGCGCAGTCTACAAAGAGTTCATCTGCCATCGTAATTAGTCAACAACGGAGGCTGTGCATCTTTGCTTCGGATTCTTGAATGTTTCTGGCTGTTCTTGCACTTACTGCTTTGTAAAAACCTGCCTCACATAATCAAATCAATCAGGTTGTACTTAATTTAGCTCTGTGATTTTAGTATTCATTTGTTTTTATCTAACTTCTCTCAGACTGACTTACCTTTGTATGTAAGAGTTGTTCACTCCCCTGTGATCCAAATCATGGCTTAGAGTTGCTATCAGCAAAGCGAGCGTTTCTAAGTCAGTCAGTTTGCTCTACATGTAAAGAGTAATACAAGAAGTGAGTTAGCCTTGTGATGGAGATTTATTTTGCAGAATGGGTTTTGTATCTTCTGTCTTATCTTTACCCACATAGCCGGTACCGTTTCTTACGCAAGGAGGACAAGGCCATAAAATGACACGCTGAGAATACGGTTACCTCTGAAGCTCTGGTGCACAGTAATAATCATTCTCCATAGGTCTCAATGCAGTTTTCAGAGGGAACATCATCTAGCCCTACATATACTGATGAGAAAACTGACACAGAAGAAGAGGAAGTGACTTCCGTACTGTCACCTGGCAGCAAAGGCAGGGCATGAGGAATTTTTTTTAAATTCTGGCCTATGACTTTTAGCTCAGCTCCTCTGTCACCTCAAGGGAGTTAGGCTACATTCCCTAAGTAGGTATAAAAATTCATTATACAGACGTCCTTGGGATAATCGGAAGGGAAGAATGTCAGGCTTTTCACTGATCGCTGAGCAAATAAATGAACAGAAGTTTAAAACCCATGGAAAACAAAATTAACCAATATCTGACTCGTTATTAAAGAGTTTATTCTGGAGCTCTAACAAGGATGAATGGAGAGGTTACAGTTTCTCTTCTGTGACTGTTTTGTATCTTTAATATTGTTCAATAGAATTGAACAGAAAATTTATTTCAATCTGTCCAGTGAGAAACAGAGGCTGGACAAAGCTAGAGTATTCCTTCAGCGTTTCATAATGGGACACGAATAGCAGGCACAGCAGCGAGGACAGGAATTTGACAGCACTGCCACTGTAGGGTTGTACCTTCCATACAATCAAATACAAATTTTCTCGAAGCAGTTACAACTTCTGTAGATTTGCATCTGCTTCCTCCCTAATGAAGCCTGTCCTTAGCCGAGTCAAAAGACAAATCAGCTTGGAAATGACTGATTTGATGTTTCTCCTAGGAAGATCTGTCCCCCAGTGCTTGCTTTTCTGCTCAAACTAGAGAAAATTGAGGGACTTAATCTTCAATGCCATTCTGACTCCAGAATGTAGGACATTAAAATCAGCATGGGGTGAATCCAACGTAGTTAAGAATAAAACAATTTATGGAAATTGCAGTGGAGACTGACAGGATTCCAAAAATAGCAAGCAAGCTATCCGGATCATCAGAGATTGCTGGACTGGGCACAGAGCAAAGCTTCCATTTCCATTTCAGTACAGAAGGAATATGAAAGCCCTTGCCTTTGTCTCTTCCGGAAACTTTTGTCTTTTTTTCTAGTGAGACAAAGTCTGTGGAGGAAGGGAATGCCTCTTCAGTATTTGTATTGGGTTTTGGTCTACAAATAGGATAGATTTACTATCTAAGAAGTGCTTACTGTAAAATAGTATAAACCAACTAATAACAATTGTCTCAGTAATCAAACTGAAGAAACACATTCATTCAGAATGAACAAAACCATTTTGTTTTCTTCAGGAATATAAAAACAAACCCTAAAAAACATAGTTTGGGAAAATCTTGAATCAATATCTTTCTCATTTTGGGGATCAGCTAGCAGACCTTCTGTATTTATAATAAAGAATGATTAGGTTGTTTTTTAAATGATTATGTGTCTTTTAAGTGGAAGGCTGAAACATTGCTCAAAAGCACCGACATGAGCATTTTAATCTTTATTTCCAAAAAATGTTCTATTGTTTGTCTAAAGCTCTACTCAGCTCTGTGTTTGAACTTAAAAAATTTCCTGTTGAATATTATACAGAAACATCCTGAAACAGGGTCAGTACTTTTCTTCTCCACCTTTCTGACGTGCTTGTAGCACAAGCATTAACTTTAAAAGAGGACGTAATCACGTACGTGCCTTATTTGAGATATTCCCATTGGGAACACCCACCTGATCATTTCCAGAGGATTTAACTGAAACTGGGTACCTGACAACATGACAATTTCACAAACCAAGCCCTTAAAGCCAGAAGTCTTCAGCAGAAATATTTTGATTTCAGTAGCAGGACCCCAGAATGATGAGCATCATTACAATCAGAACTATGCATCATTATAGAATGTGTTTAGCCAGAAGATTCTTAATGTAGAAACAGGAAAAATATACCTGAATTTTACCAGATTTTAAAGCAGCAAACATGCACTGGGCTGTATTAAAGGCATGTCTCCAATTGTGATAAGCAACATTTTTCCGGTAATTTTTCTTTACGCTTAAAATCCATCTGCAGAGAACCTTTAAGAAACAACATCACAGAGTTAACTGTAAATGAATTAGAAATCTATTCTTTTCATGAAAACAAATCTTTCGCTAATCCCACTTGAAAATTGTCTCTTTTACAGAAAAAAAAAAAAAAATTCCTTTTAACTCAATTAAATTCAAATATAACATACTTGTAACTGTGAGCATAGATAGAGTATGCTTACACTTACTAGTTCAGCCTCTCACTGAGCATGCAATACTTGGGGGTTTGGGTTTTTATTACTAATGGCTGAATGGTAGTGTCAGATGCCCTGCTGGTAATTCAGGAACTGAGTTGTGTTGAGCTAACAGGGGGAAAAAAATCCTTTTTTGTAATGATATATTTGATAGAGAAAATTATTTTTTTTTAATTAGAGAGTTCTATTAAGAGCTGTTTCGATAATGAACATGTGGCTTTTCCTTCCTATCAGCTTGCCAAAAGACAAGCAGAATTGGACTTTGGAAAGCAAATAAGTACCATAGACAGACAGTGATTACTATATTGCTGGGTAGTATCTTTTTATGCAGGAGGAAAGTATGTCCTGGATGTTTTGCACAACAGTGTTACAAGTTGTGGGTTACACTTTACTTCTAAGAAAGGGAAAGGTATGAAGGTCAGATAGTAACCTGACCTGTACTAGAACAGGTACCGTGGTTTAAAGGGATACAGCATACTGCTTATGCTCAATGCTGGATGAGAAGCTAGGCCTTGGTTTGTTCAAAAAACAATTTTAGGGTTCTTACTGAAAGATGTGGTACTGACAGGAATGAAAATCCAGTACCATTCACCCACAGAAAGGATTCCACACAGACAGAAGCAGCGGAATTTTCTGCCTTCCCGCTGTTAAAACAGGAGTGCTAGGCTACCTCCAGTTTTCTTTAGCTCTAGTATGGGAAGTTGAAAGTGCAGCTTCAAAGCTGTCAATGTTCTCTTGCTTCTATTGGGATGTGTAATTATGTGTCCATTGTCATGGTGTTATTTTGGTTTTGCAAATCCATTAATTGCTCCACTAGGAACTAGAAGCCTACGCATTACCGGGCTACCTGACTCCCTCTCTTCTATTGGGACGTATCCCTTAAGGAAATACAAGTTCTTGGCCTTACTACAAAGGTGAAACTAAGTACTGAGATACTCAAGAGATCAGACTATGTAACAAGTACTCTTTTCAGCCCTTAAACACTACTAATCTAAATTGGTCTATAAACTGGTGATGCAGATAATAAATACCTGTTTTCTTTTACTAATTTGTTATGAAGTCCTATGAACTCCTCTGAATTAATATTGCATTTTGATACTGAACTTTGGAAGTTTTGTTGAAAAATATATAAAGCAAAAATGAAATCTTTTTAAATGAATGTTATTGCAAATAGAAATTGTGTGTATTGACTGGAAGAGGCCTAAGAGATTATCTCATCTACGTCCAGGGCCAGGAGCAAAATAAGAATACCTGTCTAGATCACCTCTGACTGATGCATATCCAGAACTAGATCTACTGGTAAAAGCCTTCAGGAAAATTTCCACAGCCCACATCAGTAATCTGTTTCAGTCTTTACTATCTCCATAACTATAAAGTTTCCCCTAATCTCTAATCTAATCATTTGTGGGAGGAAAGACTAAGTTAATTGCTTTTACTACTTTATACGCACACAGAGAACAATATTACTGTCCTCTTTCTAGTAGTCTTTCACTTACTGAAAAGTTGCAATCATCTCCCTCTTCAGTATTCTGTTTTCTGGAGAAAACCAGCTTAATTCATTCACACTTTACTCAATCTCCTAATTTGTTATTTTAAAAAAAATAATTTGTATCTCTCTGTGTCTCTTATATGAGCTACAATATAATTACTCCATGGGCTTTAAATACCAATCTGTCAGTAAAGAATTAAATTTGCCCCTTTTTGCTATAGCTAATTATTCATTTTTACACAGTTCCTGATAGTAGTAGCTGTGAAATGTTTTTCTCTGTTACCACTAGCAATTCTTTTGTTTACCATTTTTAATTTATGCATTTGACTCTTTTCATTAGTCTTTATATATGTATTCTTGGTGGTTTTGAAATATTGCTATACATTTTCAAACTCGTTTCAATTTTAACCAAATCCTCTACCTCCAGTCCCCAAGTTTTCTAAAAGCATTTTACAGTCCATTAACCAAATTATTAAGCATTTAGTAGAACCAAATTGAGGACAAATGCCAGTACTGCCCACTTTATATACTTTCCCAGTTTGCTAAGTACTCTCTAGTACAGATTTCCAATTATATTTTCTGTAGGCTCGTTTCACTATTCTCCTGATTTTTTCATAGTTAAGTTGTCTCTTTTTGTGAAGCAGCATTTGACAGCATTCATACCTCATGTTTCATTTGGAAATTTTGCACCAGGTTGAGGTCTGTGAACATTCGAATTGTACAGAGTGTTGTTTCAAAATCTGATAGCTCAAAATCACTAAAGTTGAAGTCAGTTAGGTTGAGAGATTGTGCGGATGGTACTACAGCAGCCTAGAGAAGAATAAGAAAACACAACTCCAATCAAAACCTTTCAGGAGTCCACAAAGTAAATGTATTTGAAAGGTACAGTTTTAAATTACAGAAACCACTTGCTGAGCATTCTATTGTCACACATTTCACTTGCAACACACTGTAGTAATTTCTGTTGCCAATGCCATGTCTCACTAATAAAGTATATATTAACTCTAATGGTTCAATATAAGGTCTCCCCGGAGCCTCCTCTTCTCCAGGCTGAACAGCCCCAACTCTCAGCCCGTCCTCACAGGAGAGGTGCTCCAGCACTTTTGAGTCTTTCTAATCGTGTCTCCAGACACAGTTAGAAAGTCTATATCCCATAAGGGAGGTTTTGAGTAATGAAAGTGGTGGATCATCGCACTGAAGAAAGAAATCAAGCTTGCTAAAGAAAATAATAACGCGCTCCTCCACACTGCCTATTGGAGATGGCCTGTGCTACATGCTCTGGTACTACACGGTCTGGTGTCACCCTAGAAAGCGATGGTTGACATGGGCCAAGATTGTGCTGGGAAGCACATGGCCAGTTAAGCAGCAGAGATGGACACGGCTCAGTTTATTGTGGTTCTGTTTTATTTATCAGTAAAGATGTAACCACAGAGGTTACAATGCAAGCCCTGAAGAGAAACCATCGGTGATGTGTTGCATGCTGGTCTTGTCAGCCTCTTTATCGACGAGCGACAGCATGGGAGGACTGAGGTTCAAAAATCCATGTGAGGCTAACCATTCTAGAACTATCCTTAGTCTTGTGCCTTGTTCTGTGGCACCTTGGTTGTCCAGTTCGGTCCAGTCCAGGGAACTCAGCTTGTGGTCCACTATGCCTACCTTCCTCTCCATCCCTCCCATTTTTTTTTTTGTACAGCAGGTGCGATGCTATTTCCCCAGAATACCTGCTCCTACAGAGAGAACTGGAGAGACTAAGCACAGGCTGTGCTTTGAACTACACTTGTAATCACAGCTGTACTTAGCTGTATTCTTTAGGCAGTGGTTTCTAAACACAGAATTAAACACGAGCAGAACGGACGCTGCACAGAAAAGTTACCGTAAAAATATATATTAAAAAGTTGCATTAACAATTAAATACTGAATTTCTCTGTAAGACCATAAAGCTGCACCCATACTTGGGATGCTTGAAATGTACCCAAGATATAAAATATACAACGGTCAGACTTAGCTGCAGGAAGAAGAGTTGTCAACATTTTGCTTCTGAAACCCTTTGTCACTGTGAGCTGGTACTAACATTGCACTGGCTGTTCCTGTCACTTAAGCTCATGAGAAAGGCAGTCAGTACACTCCTGCTTCTCCTGTAACTGCAGCTCTGGCCAGCCTGTATCTCTCATTGTAGGCATTGTAACGCTTCCCTTTTATGTTATGCATTGATTCAACTCAGGAACTGAGCAGTTTAAGCTTCAGTATAATTTTTATTTCTGGAAAATGTGCTTCTGCATGTTTAGGGATCAAACCTGTATAAAGGATTGCCCTTTGTTGTTCTGTTAATGGAATATTTCTAAAGTAATAGTAAAAAATTCAATTACCGCTGTTACCTGCAGCTCCCTCGTTTCCTCCTCAGCAGCAGAAGCATGGTATGAGAGAACCTACAGAAAGAGAAAAGCAGCCTTTAGTACAAACAAAAGAGCAATGTGATAAAAAGGTATTTTTTCCTAAAGCAGAATTTTCAGCTTGCAGCAGCACTGCACTGCATTGCATTTGCTGATGAAATCTAGTGTCCATGCAGGGCCCGCGCTGGTTTTAAGGGAGCTCTCTGAAAGCATATGGGGAGATATCTGCAGCTTCCACAGCTCCCACAGCACAGAATCTTCTAGAGATAATTAGGCCAAGAAATCATAAATAGTTTCTATAAAAGAGCAAAGAACTCTGATTTTCTCTTTGGAAAGTTTTAATGCCCCACTTTCAAAGACAAATAATACATGGAACAGCTATAATTATGAGCCTGACATTGTTTCCATAATAATCCTTTCAGGAGTTTATTCAGACATAAAATAAAGTTTTGCCCTAACTGAAACTTGGCAAAAAAGTCTGAAATACAGTATGTTTATTTTAAATTAACAAAGTAAGCTCATACTTTTTAGCTGTTGAGAACACAGGACATGGAAATGTTACGGAGTTTTTTTAGCAAATAGAGACTGACTTTATTTTTGTCAAGAAGCCATCTTATATATGAACCTATAATCTATCTGGACTTCCTAAATTATATATAAAGTGTTACAGTACAAGAGAGAATTGCTAATTCACCATGTAAACAAACAGCTCTTTTTATTAAAGCACTAAAATTATTTTGACAATAATTTTACCACCTTTTTATTTAACATGACTTAATGTTACTTGAAAGTTGTAACATTTCTTTTAGAGGCTACAGGGTACATAATCCCCATTTTAGAAATTCTGCAAACACTCTGTTTACATAATGAATGTTAGCAGATCCAAAGTCTACAAATTTTTCACTTTCAGCTTCAAGTTATCACCTCTGAGTAATTCAGCTTCTCAGACTAAAGCCCTCTTCAGCTATTAAACTTAACAGTAACCAATTCAAAGGCTGAGACCAGATGATGTTCATCTTGATATGGTTTGATGGAGCCTGAGGAAATCGCTGAAAACCTACAATAATGCTGCTGTTACTCCACAAACCGGTTTGTCTAAAGGACTGAGCCAAAATCATCACAGAAAACCTCAGACAAGAAAAGGAAACCCCTAATCCCCCAAACCATTTCCTCTTCCTGCGCAACAGAACAAACCCGCTATGTTGCCAATGCGTAGCCTCATATAGAGGAAAAGATGCATTCAGCTCACCACTAAATCTCATAAGTAAAGTTAAAACACAATACCAAATAAAATAGTCTGCTGGCAGATACGGAAACAGGCAGAAAAATTTCTGTGCAACTCAACAGGCCAAATGCTGTTCTCCTGAGGGAGAGCAACATCTGTTCTGTATCCATGTTCTGCACTTACGTGTAGAACAGACAGAGTCTGGAGAAAATGAGGATCTGTTTTGGGCTAATGAAGGACCACCTAGATTTTGAGCTCACCTCTAATGTCACCATCTGTTTGGCCATGGCTCTTTCTACAGCTTCGTACATCTGTGTATTCTGGATTCCCAAGCCACAAAAGATGACAAATGCTTCCAGGAACTGTTCATCATTTCTGTTGAAAGCCTTGATTTTGCCCGAGTTCTCTTCCATCTTATTCACAAGCTGGCAAACCCCTATGCCAGGATACAGAAATGAAAGGAAGTAATACAGAGAACTGCCAAAATATCACCTATTGTATGGAACATCAAGAGAAAAAATAAGTCTGGGACAGCTTAGCCTACAGTAAAACCCACCAATATACATAAAGTGACATACAGGAGTGCTGTAGGATTTTCCCTAAAGATTTTTCCAGTAATTTCATTGTATTATAGAATAAATACTAAAATGTTATGTATCACTTTGTAGACTCAAAAGTATTCATGTAAAATGAAAAAGTAGGGCTTTACAGACTTCATTAGCTTGTGAAGTTCTAGGGTAGTGTTCATTCTAACTTTTATTATTAATAGTATTCTAGATTGATTTAATCCCTAAAGACAATTTGTCCTTTGGAGGCTAATTAAATTTTTGTAACCATGCCAAAAGAACATTTATGAAAGTCAGAATAGTGGTACACAGAGTTTTCACTTGCTTATTTGAGTCAGTACTGGAATTTTTTAAAAATAAATGAACTAACCAGAGAATACTCAAGTTGAGGCTCAAAACTTGCCAATTCTGTGAGGATGTGACTGAATTACAGCCTGCTCCAAAGACTACAGAAGTAACTGAAAAGCATCTTATTGAATTCAGCTTGTTAGGTTCAAACTTGTGAATAGTTGCATCTGTTTCTTTTCTGTTCAGAATTTCTGGTCTTTTCTCTGCACGTGCCACTTGACAGGTCTGACCGGTAACTTCTATGAAACCTTGCTACAGCTTCAATCCTTGACACCATTTTAAACAGAGGGAAATTCACACCTATGCCTCACTTTAGTTTTACCTAGCGGAGGGCAGTTTCTGCTAAGAAATCAGATTATTAATTAAAGCAGCTGCACTGTAAGTATACATTGGCTTTGGCCAAAACTGCTTTGGGGATGATTATTGTCTTAAGTAAGTCCAGATGTTTTCTCACTCTCATGGGTGTCAGTACTAACAGTTTTGAGCATAAAAGCTAGCATTTTCCTGGCAAACTGCAAATAATTATCCCAGTGAAAACAACAGGTGCAAATTAAAAATTCTGAAAAAAATTACAAAATGAAAAAGTCCTCATTTTCTATAAATTTCTATTATTGCTATAAATTGCAGTTTGTATACTGTATGTGTTTTATGAAGAACATTTTGCAGCAGAAAGTAAAATATTAAATATGTATTTAACCAGCAAAAGAGAATATAACTATTTAGTATAATGTTTCCAGAACACTCTGAACAATTTTTAGGGTTTCTTGCTACTTGTAATTTATACAGGACATATGAACAGAATCTGAATGCCTTACACTTCACCACCGTAAGGTCAGGGAAGCTAGATTTGCTCTCTGCTTATCAGTAGGGAAGAAATTATAATGAATACTATTTTACAGCAGTACCAACAGTGAACATAATCAGCAGCTACTGCAAGGTCTTGTCAGTGCTAACAATTTTTAATAGGAAAAGTGTTTCCAGCATTTTAGTACTCCATATTTACAGACTAAAAAAGCTCATTGAGGTTTTTAATTAAAAGAAAAAAAAAGTCTTTAAGGGAGCAAGTGCGCATCTTCTGTGTTACAGTAGTTACATTTTAGAATGCAAAATGTCCTGTTTACAAATTATGTTCTGTTTGGGGAACTTCTTTTAGTATCACAGTCTCCTCTAAAGAGATCAGTAAGTATAACGGTAGCTGAACCTTAATGGAATGAGATGACCTGATACTTAAACGACAGTAAAAATACATCATCCCAGCAAATAAGGCTTCACTAGAACAAGATTAACTTTTCCTGGGAAAAAGAAGCTGACTTATAAAACTTCATTGGAAAATCTCACTTTCAGATCTCTGTTTAGTACTGTTTATGACATTATAATTATTGCCATAGCAACTGTGATGTAATGAACACAAGATTAAGACTCACAGTGAATAAGCTAAAAAAGCAAAGGAATTCTTAAAAGACACAGCATTTGGATGCACGTAAACATCTCTTAAAAAAATGAGAGAACTGCAGTAAATATACTATGTAGTACTTAAGACTCTGTAAGTGTACCCTTTTTCAAACGCTTCCCTAAAGCACTGAGGGGTCAATACATTACAATTAAAGGAACTAAAAATTCTTTTCTTGGGACATACTTATAAAACCACAGAAAGATTCTGTAAAGCTTTCACCACATATCTGAAAAATACACAAGACAGGAGAACAAAAAAGTTCTTTTCATCTTTCTTGCCAGTAAGATTTGCTTGGTTTTGCTGCGGACAGTTTTTCCCACCCCACGCCCATCCCCAAATTCTGGTTTTGGATACACTAATCTTAAAAATAAAAAAGAAGACTTATAATAATAGTCTTATACAGTATATGTTATGCTAAAGTAACTTCTGGATGTTGTCCCAAAGACATCTTCTTGACCTTGCCCTATTAAAGATCTGAACATTAGGCAGGCTTTGAAACCTTAAAGGACTCCAAAGAACTTTCCCCAGTGAGAATTACTCAGATTTGAAAAACCCACCTAACTGGGTGGCCTGACTGAAACTTTCAGTTTGAACTTCCACAGAAAATAACACTAGAAAAAAACTATATGAGATCAGATCCAACTGGTTTTTTAGTAGCTAGCAGCATACTGCAACATCTCTAATTAAAGCTCAAGAGTTCAATCTTCATCTTGGTCTTCTAGGGTCTGCTAAAATATTTAAAACAAAGTAATAAAATAACTCATTAAAGAAGCTGATATCAAAGAAATTTCAGAGAACTTCTTCAGGTAAAGATGATGCTTCTCTTTCTGCTTCAGGAGTTAAAAAAAGATCTGTCTGCATGGAAAAGGGACCTCAGATACATGCACTGGTTGTGCAGTTTTGCCACAATTCTCAAAGAAAATTATTTGAAGAGCATTAAAAAAATGCATTCTTGAAACTCAGCATTTACTTGCCAAATTTTGTAAAGCTGAGGAAGTTGGATTCATGCTGCTATCTAGGAATCTGTTTTTTTATGTTCTGTTTGCGTGTGGGACTTACTGATACCAGGAAAGCAGGCTGACACTCGTTCTATTCTTCATGGGAGAGGAAAGCCCCAGTAAATTTCAAAAGCATCAGGATCTCTTTGTTTACAGTGAATCTGAAATCACTGAAAGACTTAAAGCTCATTAAACTTATTCCCTGACCAGATCCTCAAAACTGTTCAGGTGTATAATTATCTTTGAGGACCCAGACTACGGCCACCTAAGTATTTTTAGGAAACTGGAGATAACTCAGCTTCTCAGTTTCCCTAGGGATCTAGGCTGATGTGGACCTAAGTGATGTCAAATTACTTCTGAAAATGTTACTCCAGGAAGCCAGTGGTACTATGGCCACCCTTTAAAAGAGAAGAAAAGCAAAGGAGATGCTGCAGAGACATTTACAATGGGTAGCTTTAGACACTTAAACTAGTGTCTTAAGCTAGGACTGTAATCCACAGACAGAAACAGGCATCTCCAAAGGGCAAATCGTAGCACAATTACACAGCAGCTAACCTTCTAATGTATGGATCTCTCTGTAGCTGAGTCTCACCAACATCTGTGTGGTCCAGCTTGCCTTTCCACATGCCACCCTGTTCTGCTGTTCCCTGAAAGCCCAGCACTACAGACAACTCAGGCCCAAAGAGCTTATTTACTGATTTATGCCTTCTCTTCCTTTCACTGCTGTGTAAAAGATCTACACAAGCAAGAGTGGTGACCAACTCTCTGAACAGGAAGCAATTAAAATAATTTTACTTACAGAAAATTTTCAAATACAAAGAAGCTATTAAAATGGTGAAGTATCACAAGAGTGTTGTAGATACTTGGTAACTTATAGGGTATGCAGTTTACAGTCAAGGTTGCGTGGACTTATTTGTTGAAAAGATGATAATTAAGAATCGTTTCCCCTGGGTTGAGATTCCACATTGCTGAGATTTTACTGTGGAGCACAGAAATATTTCTATTAAATGTATAAAAATATTTTTTGTAAAGATACCTACCTATCACTTTATTCTTTTTCCCATTTTTTATTGGTGTACACAGCAAACTCTTTATGTGTTGACTTGCATTTTCTGCATTGTCATTCTGTTAAACAAACAAAAAAATACAGTTACAGTTTTAAAGACTAATGTTCAAGTGGCTGAAGTGAAAAAGCTGTAGAGCTGAGGTCTACAACTATTCTTGGTTTATGTACTCCTTAAAAAAGCAACCATGTCTTCAAAGATTTTGCACATCTTTGGCTGGACAGTATAATAAACACTCTGATACAGGCTTTGGTGGATAATAATAATACAGGTAATGATGATAACCTTCATTCAGTAGGAGTTTAGTGACTTGTGTAATTGTGCTAAAAATGTGCTCGTTTTATAATAGGTTATTTCATGAGAAGGTACCACTTCCACAAAAACGACCACTTTGCACCAAGACAAAGCATTCCACTCAGTGCAACTATCACCCACTAGGTCAGCATCCCGCAACCTTCCAAAGACCTTTTATCATGTCTCATGCTCCAAGAGAAGGAAACTGAATTTATTTGGGGGGTGAAAGGATGGAACAAAAAGACAATGCATCTTTTTCAAATATCTGCTGAGAAAAGGATGTAGTTCTGCTCTGACTGCTGCTGGAATAACCTGGCAGTTGCTGAGAAGTACATTTGGTCCAAAATCTAATTGTACGTGACACAAAAAAATGGGTATGCACTAATATTTCAGATCAAAAGGTTGTTTGTTTGGTTGGTTTTTTTTACTATTGTTGCTCAGATCTCTGGTGCTGTGCAAACACTATAGACAGTTTCTTAACATGCAAATCACAAGCACTATAATGCTTACAAGTGGCGATAGGAAATGTGATTCTTTAAAGAAAACATTAAAGAATTACATCATGCCAGATACTTTACATGACTCCAGGAACTTAAGTACTACTACGCCCATTATAAAGAGTAGGCTTTGCTGTTTTCTAAACTGTGACATACCTATGAAATAAGCTGTAAAAAAGGATGCAAGAATCAGCATCTCTCCCTAAATCTCTCCAGCAAGGGCAGCTAGGAAACACAAAGTCAAGCTTGCCTGAAAATTGATTTATGGCTACCCTGAGAAGAATCTGATGTTTAATGGTAAAATTCAGATGCACTGAAAGTCAAACTGACTTTTGTTGGTTGAGGGAAGAACACTTAACACAGGACTGCTGAAGATTAGCATTTGGCTTCTGTACTGTCTTGGTAAGTGGCCCGAACCTGAGGCAGGCAACATCACAGTGCTTCCACAAATAAACCCAACTGCTCTGCCTCATGTCACTACCCAGGTAGTTGAGGCCACCAAAGCATTTAGAAAACGACGATATTTTCATGAGGTGAGTAAGCCTACTGTTAAATGTCCTCCAAAGAAAGAGGCAAGCCAGGGTTTTGAGGGCAGTAGGTACGCCTGGGATTTCCCTCATGTCAAGGTTCATCAGATTTCAAAACATTTAGCCTCCAGCCCTGCCTTGAGACTGCTCCTACACAGTGGTGGAGATGCAGCCACTGTGCATTGAAAAATATTATCCAAAATTCTTGTAGCAGTACTATTATTTTCTTTTTATGAGTTTCTTTTATATGCATAAGTCATCTGGATTCCAGGGAAAAATACAAAAGAATCTAACCCTACTGACAAAGTGAAGGGACTGTTTCAGACAAACAGTTGTTTGGATGACTTACAAGGTATTATCACCTCTTTCTTTATTGATCTAATACAGTATATCCATCTGATTCTGTTTTCCTTCTGCTCCTAGAGTTAAGAGAGCTTTGGGCCCTGTACTGCCAAGTGGTGAGCACTCAGTTCCTGTGTTGCTCTGTCCTTCATAGAAACCCACTCCAGAACATCATGAAACCTTGAGAAACAAGGGAAACAGAAAAAGAGAAGCAACACAGCTCTCCACCACAAACCTACCCCTTCCTTTCACTTACTGGAGCAATGACACCGAGCACTGTATGTTCTGACCTTTTTGTCATGCGTCTCAGAAGAGTTTGGTAAAAACCTATGTGCTGATCATAGCAACTCCTCTCCCTCTTATTATCCTCTCCTTAAGGCCCTCCCACCAACAGGCTTAAATACAATAAGGAGAGCAGACATCTTTCTAATTTCTGCACTGACAGGAAAACACAGAATTACAAGGTTGCTTTTTATTGATGATGGCTTTGAAGGCAAGCCGACTGCGATCTGAGCCTTGCCAAGCGCCCTTCCCACCCAGCTCTCCAGTATCTGTGTGTTCAGTAGCACGCCACACCACAAGCTCACACTTTATGAAGCACGAGGCAAAAGCTCCCAAAGAGAAGTGGAGTAGCTCCTTCTCCAAAACACCAAAGAACTTGCATCTGTAGCATTAATCTTTGCCAGAACAAGAAGGGAAAGGAGAGGATAAAAGAGAAGGAACTTCTGAGAGCCTCTCAACACTCACAGTAAACTACAGAGGATTACTATAAAAACCTCCAACTGTTCTTCACTTAAATGTTTTCCATAGAAAACACTGCAAGCTCTCCACATCACACTGTCTATTTATCAACAAAATTAATGTCAGGATTTTAAAATAATGGCTGTAGGGATAAATCCCTCCCCGGCCACCCAGCTCTCTGTTTGAGTATTGTACCATTTCTTCACCGATAATGAATTTTTATCAAGCAAATGTATTTCGTGTTTGCGTAACTAACTGTAGCCATTAAATTCATAGAAATAACAAGTGGAAAACAAAAAAGATTTGAAAGGTAAACAGAAAAACATTTTGCATTTCTGAATTTCAAATCTAAGCATTAGATTATTTTACTTACTGTCCAGGGAAATCTTCTGTCTTTGCAAACATCTGGGATGTTGAGAGGCTCCATCGTATTCTTGACATACTGAGCGTACATATAATTGATTTTGTTTGTATCATAGTCCCTGAAGGATACAACATTATTATCACGTGCTTAGTTTGAAAATGGTTATTTCATCGTGCAAAGCAGGTAATTGTAATATCTTTCCTGTATGAGGAAACGATATAGCCAATATAATGGAACTGAGTTCAAATCCTGTATCCTAATCCAGCTGCCATCACAAAACTGCAGAGCGGATTGATTTACATTCCACCATTTCTTTAACATTCAACAACATGAAGAGCAAGTAATGAATTACATTTGAGTCCTTTAACTAGTAACCGTGAAAGGAATAATGAATAGGAAGGGTAAATTCTCTTTACCATTCCCATAGTGTAGAGGAGGAAGTAAACAGGAACTCCCTCTTTCACCCTGTGATCTTACTAGCCTCTTGCACCTCTGCACTTTCTGCTTGGACACTGTCTGAAATCATAATGCAGCTCAACAGCTTTTAGTTGCTCAAGTCACACACTTTAGATATAATTTTCTAATAAATGGAATTTAATATAATGTTCACTGCAAAAAAAGATCAAAGGGATACAGAAATCTCCATTTTCTCTCTGCACACTAATAGTAGTAGCAGTGCATTTTATATACAACGGTGTCTCACTCTTTTGACATTATTTGCAGCAACTGTTTTTGATGATAGAGAAGAGTAATGGAGACAGCAATTTTCAAACTTCAATATTGAGGTGCCGACTAAATTTAGAAACTACGTCATCTGGGTATTTTCATTCAACTATTTCTACATCTTTCCCTTCCTCCCAGTTGAAATTCTTAATGGTTTCTCAGAGATGTCTGAAAGTTAGAACTTTAGGACTTTATTCTTGATCTAGTCAGTCATGTTCTTTGAGTCAGCCTCCCTATCTATGAAATAAGAATAATGATTAACTGATTAAAATTACAAATAGGATTAGTATCTAATGTGGATATGTCTACTCTACAACACAGTCATCTATGCAGATTTCTTACAGATGAGTTTTAGAGCAACCCACCAACTTAGATTTTTACTTCTCACATTTCGTGCATTTCCATAGCTTAGCCTTGTGATATCTACGTACTTGGACTACGTACAAAGTGAAGAGGTCAGGCCTTACTCTCCTATTCTGCTCAGTGTGACCTTTTTAAGGCAACAGAGTTTGTCTATGTACACTTCAGGGCAAAACCTGCTCTACAAACCCAGCAGTAACACATGATACTCAGTGGAAATAAGCTCTGTTATTATGAAAAAAAATATTGAAAGCATAGTTTCTTCAACAGTTTCCTAGGACGAACAAAAGTTTGAAGTAATTGTTTTACCTCTTCAGATTTTCGGCTGAATCTTCTAATTCCTCAGATTCCATGTGAAACACACTAGAAAATGAATCCTGGAATAGAGAGAGAATATTTTAATATATAGGTGTATATGGTTGTTGTAAGCTAGAATAGTAGTATTCATGAAAAGCTTGTTGCAGTTATCAAAACTTATTCTGTAATAAAGTATAAAATTATTTAACTTCATTTCACATCTAGCAGCAAGCATACAGGATCTTACCACAAAAATATCTTTTGATACAACTTTAAATATCAGCGTGTTGAATCTCTACTGATCACTGAGAAGCTTGTAAATACTTATAGTATAAGTAAATACTTATAGTATTTACAAGCTGAGACAAATTTATCTGTTAGCAAAGAACTTCATTTTAACATTCATCCAATTCTAGACCTGCTTTACTTGGACAGCTGAAGACATCAAAACCTTTTAAACATACTGACTGATCTCTGTGTTGCTTTTCACACAGCTGTTTTTAACAGTGGAGAAGCCTACATGTAGAGACAAACTAGATTCTCTCTGTACTAAAGATTCAGACTACAGACTGCAAACGAGGTGCTGGAGCTTATCCAACTTGCAAGGACAGTGTGAATATGTGAATAATAGAAAAGTAAATTCCTCTTCTGTATTCCTTCTAAATACAATGAGAAATAGGATTGTGGCCGATGGTCACAAGTGCTGTGTGTTATAGACCAAAGCCTCCCAGTAGATCCCGTAAAAGAAAAAGCAGAGGACAAAAAGGTGACAGAACACACTATGAGTTGAGATACCATCGAGTCAGAATGGAGGGAAGCCCGCACAGCTCCCAGGGAATAAGCACTTCTGCCTTTACACAAAAACCATACTCACAGGACAATCTTCATCCACTATGAAGATGGTACATCTCTGCACTTGCATGAAGGATATTATAGTGGCAGCTATCTTCTTCAGAATTACTTCCAAAGACTGCTGCTCTTCAAAAATCAGGCTGGCAAGATCAAGAAGCACCTGGGGAAAAGGTCTTTTGTGAAATTTTGACTAATTGGAATTTAAGCAATAATTATCATTACTACTGTCTTTGATTCTTCTCCTCTTCCTTGAATCAAGGAAGTCAACAAGTACATCTTTGACCAAAATTAAGTTTTGACTCTCACACAGACTGCAAGGTAACAGTAAACAATAGCCAGTTTGACACTTTTGATGCAAGAAATAAATAGCACGGTTAGCTGTCTGATGTTTTCAGTCTGAGACACAGAACAGATTTAGGCATTAACAGCTCCTCAAATGAAACCTGACAAAACAGTTGTTTATCCTTAGGAAAGCTAATAGTTTCCTGTGGCTCACGTCTGCATTCCAAACCCAGTGATTCTTAACACTTTTGAACACAATTATTATATTTTGTAATTCTAACATCCTTATGAACTCATTTGGTGAAAGCATCGTTTAGATACAGTTTGCTGTATTTCAGAGTTGCTGCTGAAGGACTTAGCTGCTCAGTACTGTCTTCCTTTCTTCCTCACAAGAAGCATGGGGCCAATGTGAAAAGATTATCCAAATTTACACTGACAGTCACTTGGAAATTCAGACCTACCAGAAAATTTTTAAAACAACCGCTGCCTAGTTGTTTCTCCAAAACCTTTTCAAACCGTATATGGCAGACATATTCACCTGTAAAGGCCATGGCATTAATAACCCATAACTGCAAAATACAGTTACATTAATCAGAAGGAAATTCAGTTTTCCATCTGACCATTACTGAAAATATGGTTAGTGACTATTTATGGTTGTAGTAGAGTAAAAGAGCAATCTGTATAACCTCTACCGTTCTGCGGGGATAATTCTATCTGAGATTTTGGGACTATGTACACCTCTGGTTGTATAATATATACAGTGAGCCACAGGGTAACTTCAGGCCATACCAAGTATATTCACATGGAATTATTTTTTCTGATATGTAGCTTTACTTCGTCCCCTAGACGGTCCACTTCTTGCAGCCCAAGCTGGAATGTGCCCAGCTACTTCTCAGTGTGGTTAGTTGGAGTTTTATCAGAGCTACACAGCATTCAATTAGAGCAATTAAAAATAGCCAAGGAATAGCTACCATATGAGAGATATCAGGAGCAAGTACGTATTCCTAGCTAACCATCTTAATTTCTCTATTCTTGGGACAAACCTGTTGACCGTACCTGATTACGCCTGTTCTCAAGCAAAGATGTCTCATACAATTGAGCGTTGTGAAGAACAATTCCACAAAATGCCAAGTAGGCAGCAAAATCCTGAAGACAAATTAACATCAACACAAAAGAATATCTTATGAGGATAATGTCTCACAGCATCTTAATTCTAATAAAAGATAAGCTACTGCAATTCATTGTTTTCACTTTGAAGTATTAAA
The DNA here is from genome assembly GCA_009806455.1 of Tetrax tetrax. Classification (NCBI taxonomy): domain Eukaryota; kingdom Metazoa; phylum Chordata; class Aves; order Otidiformes; family Otididae; genus Tetrax; species Tetrax tetrax. Next base: position 706,623 of record WHYT01017925.1, read on the forward strand.
TGATATTTTAAAGTTATTTTTGGCAACCATACATTCAGGGGTTGGCTTTTCAGTTACCCATAATTTGTTACTTCCTCAAGAATCTCTCTTCTCCCTTTTTTTGAACTAATGATCTTCACAGTTTATCCTGGTAAAAATAGGATTGATGTAATAAGCCGCTCAGAGGAATCAACTCATTTTGCAGCAATGAGTATTTTATCTAAAAAAACTGAGTGCAGACAATCAGCCTCTCTTACTTTGGGGAATTCAGTCTCTTGGAAAGTGGAAATAAAATTTTGCTAACATAGCAAACCCACAGATTTTTTCCCTTTTCAAATGGGATTAATTCTGATATCCTGTAGATATTCAGTATGGATTTTGTTTTAAAGGGGAAGTTTTCAAAGGGAAAGGGTGAATTCTGTTTTTTTTTTTTCACTGCTGAGGGGAAAATCATCTTTCATCTGAGTGCAGCCTGTTTTTTGCTATACCAATCTGAATGTGAAGTCTGGAAATATTTGGAATGCAATTGCAGTGTGAGAACTGGGAATCAAGGTGTTTATCTACTGATTATCTCATCTATTGTTCATAATTTATCAAAGCTTTTTCTCATCCTGCAATTGCTATATTGAGAAGTGATACAGGATTTTAAACACAATTTTTAATATTCAAAATATGCTTGTAGGGGGTGCCAGGAGAGTTAGAACCAATTAATAAAAACTGATGTCTATTAAAAGTTAGGAATCTGGTTTAGAATGCATTTCAGTAGAGTAAGCCTGTGTTTCAGAGATGTACGAGAGATACCATGCCGATCCAGAAATTAAACTATTTCACATCCACACTTCTCACAGCCTCATAAAGAAAGAAATTTGCAGTATTACTAGAAATTTTTACTTTGTCAGAGGTGTTTAATTTTTAATAATTTAAAATTTCTGATCCACAGGAAAAGTAGTAACATATCCATCCCTCATTCCCCTATGAAAACAGAAGAGACATAAATGTCCAGCTTGTATACCTTTTCATCTTGTTCAGTGAAAGTGCCACCAATTCCAGATTTCTTATTGATTGCTTGAGCCACACCAACAACCTAGTGTATTCAAAATGGAGCAATTAGTTAATTTTTAGGAGTCTGTCATTGGATTCTATTTCTAGACACATTTATAGAAGATAATAAATGATCATTACAGGTATTCATTTGGGTGACCTTTGGATAACAGAAGATATTTAAGCCTGTTTTTCCCTAACTTATTCAAATCACAAATAGCTGAGCATGAACCTGAAATATCAAAAAAACCTAAGTGGCATGAGTCCTGGATGCTCTTATGAAGAGGGGTTGTTTTGCTCCAAATTTGACTCTCTAAATTGGAACAATCATTTCCCAAAAAGACAACAACGGTTTACGCTTCTGCACTCCTACGTCAGACCCTGCAACAGCTCTCTCTAAAGTTCATCTGCTTGTGTGTGTAAAAGATATCCTTCCTGCTAGCTCTGACAAAATTTCCAAAACATAACCTCCTTACGGATCTAGAGTTTGACTGCAGTGATCTTTTTGCAATTTGTAGCTCCCTGAATCTGATTAGATTAATTTTCATCTGTTGAAAATGAGTATACAGAGGTTGTGTTCCTACAAGACTCAAGTTTGTTACTCAAACATTTTGAAAGGAAGGCTTTTACTAAGACCACATTAAACCGGCACTGAGAAGAGATAATTTGTTGTGCTTCAGCTGTTTGTTAGACTGTCCTTCCTGCCAAGATGTGCCAATATCTCGCCATTTTAAACTATTTTCCCTGTGGAGCAACTCAGAAGGTAGGGAAGAATCCTGGTTTACAGGTAAAGCAGCTCAGCAAAGGGTAAGAAGTCATTCACAGGTCCTGCAGGACATCTGCGATGGACCTAAGAAGCAAACTCATATGCCCTGATCAACACTGAAGGCTTTTTGTTAAGTAGTTCTTTCTGGTCTCGGCACACAGCTGAAGTCCTAGCTTTCACATGCACTGTGTGTTAGCATCACCAGCCAAGAGGCTTCATAAATTAAGGCTGCCCACGTAAGTCAATCAGTGCAAGATAGTAACAAGGAGGGTTAACCTGATCTAGAAAAAAAACCTATGATTTATTAAATAAAGCCATCAACAGACCAGCTTCATTTACTTCCTTCTTTGATTTCTCTCCTTTTGGATTTAAGTGGAAGAAAATGGAATCCATGTAACGATAAACCAAGCCAGATTACACATCTAGTTTTATTCTTCTAAAGGTCTGTCTCAATTACATTAAATTTCAGATGATGCTTTTTTAGTATAGAAATAATCTGTGGTAAAATTTGATTTCAGATTTCTGGGGATAATTCTATGAACTGGGAGATTAAAACATTATTTTTTACAAAATAGAAATCAGTCCTTTTAAGGACAGTCAATTAAAAGTCCAAGCTCCTGGTGCTTTTGTAACTTACTACATAGAGGATAGTTGGCCAATAAACATGATTTCTCGATACAGGATGTTGGTTTAGCTTACAAAAAAAAAAAAAAAAAAAAAAAAAAAAAAAAA
>WHYT01017925.1:709160-731631 GCA_009806455.1 Tetrax tetrax
TAAAAAAAAAAAAAAAAAAAAAAAAAAAAAAAAAAGTAAAATGAATGTGGGAGAACAACACAGCTGTTTAAGCATGACTTTTTTTTTTACTGACAGTCTTTGTGGAGTTCAGTTTTGCATCCCAGTGAGAGCCTCCCAGGAAACCAATCTGCCCTGCAAGCTGCAGAACTCCTCATAAAAATGAAAGTGGAATTCAGCTTTGCTTAGTACTGATTCCAGTTTCTAATATTTCTGACTAATATATCTGAGAGATTTCTTAGTTTCACTGTTGATAAGGTGAAAATGAGAAGTTTTCTAACTCAAATATTTTGTCATTCCATTAAAAAAGGTTATTTATTTGTGTTATTATACTACACATTACTAATGCAAACTCTTATTCTCTATTAAATTATTACTATAAGAAATGTTTCTCTCTGATGCATAAACATTTCCTAGAATTTAGGATTTCAAAGCCTTAGCCTTTCCCTAATATAAGGCAGTATGTTTCTACACCTTTTGAAACTTTGCGAATTATTACTAATCTGACTTTAGGCTTAAAAAAAAATGGAGAAAGTATAGTTTCCTTGATTGATGAAGTAAAAAAAAGAGATGTTCTGACTGTCAGTGAGTAATGACAGGTTTCTGTAACTGATATCAAGAGTGGGAGCTGTAAGGTGATGAACCCCGTGCTGTTTAGCAGGATGGATGAGAAAGGTACCAAAGTAGATGGCCTTCTCAGGAAGGTGCCAAGTGGAGGGTGGGGACAATTATGTCTGAGCCATCACTTAGGCTGTACCCAGAAATTAAGCCCACAGTGTATGGTATCAAGTTAAACAGCCACTAGCAGCACCTGGGATGGATTTAGGTTAATTCAGAGCTGAAAGAGAGGAGTAGTGCCAGAGCAAGAGGCAGGAGAGGGAGGCTGGAAACTGTGAGGAGCTGGAAGTCACTCACTAAAACCCTGTGCTTTCTTCAGTTAGACTGCTCATCTGTTTAAATGGCTGGATCTCACTCAATAAAGATCCAAATAGTGTAAGACCAGTGTTAACAAAGGGTTTTTTTTAATCTTACTTTTGGGGGATAAACAATATCAGAAGAAAACTGTGTGGTGTGCATGTTTAAAAAGTTGTACTTGTCTGTTAATCATTAAAGTTATAATTGCTAAGCTGATGGAAGGCATGCAGTTTTATTTTTGCAATGGAAAAGAAGACAATATACTATCTCTCAAGCCTAGCCTTCCCAAAATACTGATGTTACAAATAAGGTCATTGTTCTGCAGCATGAATCACTGCCAAGTGTGGGTTCAAAAATGTCTGTCTGAAATAAAGCTTAGCTGTCCACTCCATTCCATACAACCCAGTTTTTCCCACAGTCAACCTCTCATTTACTTCAGTGAGGAATACTTCTTATCCAGTGAACTTTCTTCCTGTAATAACAATGTACAATTAGCCTTATATACTTCTACAGCAGACTTTGAATAGTAAGCAAATCCTTTAACCAGTCAATATCCTTTTATGTTAACCTACATGTACAGAGATTAATGGTTAGGCCTTTTCTCACACCACTGTCTTCTGTGGGTATTTATTTAATTTAAATTTTTTTTTTTTTTCAGTTTTGATCCAGCATGAGCTAAGACAACTTTAATGAGGTCAGAGGCTTTCTAAGGCATCCAAAAGGTGAGTACTTTCATCTTGTGCAAACACATCCCCTCCATGAAAGGGAAGTCTGTGGTGCTTAAAAAAAGCTATAAGAAAACAGTAAAAGGACCATACTAATATAGCAAAAAGACTAGTTAGCCTCCCACTAGTTAGCACTGCAGATTTCTGACACATTAAGAAAGGCATGGGTTCCAAGAGAAAAGGTCATTGTTTTGTTGTTGTTTCAGTGGCATTCTAAGATTTAAAGACAACTTTGTAGTACGTGCCATTTTCTCATAGAATAAAGAGTTTTAAAAATTAAACAGGTCCAAATTCTGGCCTCATTTGTATCAGTACAAATTCCAGTGAACTTCACTAAATTCTAGAGGATGTGGTGTGGAGACAGTAATGAGAAAAACCTCAGATGGATGTTATTTAGCCATTGGAGTCCTGCCTGCAACCAGGTAATTAGGAGAAGATGTAGGAAACTCAAGAGGATTTGTTCCTGTTAGTAAAGTAATTATGTAATTAGGGCAAAAGTAAATCATGTGGTGGTATTTTAGGCCATGGAGAACATATGCCTGCATTTTAGAGAATAATAAGCACAGTATGAAACCCAAATCCTCATTTTTAAAACTTACTATAAACAAATCTGAAACAACAATAGGCCCAATCTAGGAGTTATGTTGGCACCAGCAGAAAAAGTGAATCAAAGGTGACTTACCGCTCTGAGCTTAGCTATCCAGAAAACTTATTAAGATAACAGGTACATTAAAAGTGAAATCTTTGTGGCAATAAACAAGACATATCTGAGATAAACATAATTCTCTGTAAAGCTTGGAAAATATCGTAAAAGAAAAAAAAAAAAAGTGACAGTCCACTCAACCACTTGCTCATGAAAGCACTGTTCCAGTCTAACAAAAAGCTGTTTTCTGAGTTACTTAGGCACAGGATTTTATGTGTCTTTAACTCTCTAACAGGAAGGCACCAAGTGAACGTTTTGGAAAGTCGAGTCCTGTAGCAATAAAGCAAAGATTTTCATCTTTGCTTTCTTGTCATTCTCCTACTATGCCTACAGAATTATCCCGGATATTTCTTGGTCACCTAAGACAAAACTAGCAGGAAAGAAAGGGGTTAAAAACAGCTATGAAAGGGGATGACCATTAGAAAAGCTTAAGGTAGTACTCCAGAGTGAAGAAAACCAAGACTAAGGGAGAGGAAAGACTGAAGTAATTTGTATATACTTGTACTTCGATACCTGTAAGCTTATGGCCTAATCCCTAAAGGGAGCTGTTGAGTGCTACGCTCTTTTTCATGAGATTTACCCTCAGTCTGACGAGAGAGGTGGGATTATACAACAAAGCACAGCTGTAGGAGTCAGGCAGTTCCTAACAAAAGCCTTCATCCAAGTTTGCTTATTGAAAGCGCGTAAGGGGTGGGCAGAAGGGAACAAGCTGTAGGTAAAGGACCTTAGCAGTCCAGCTTTATCAGAAACTAAGTATTTTGTTATTTTCCATTTAGATCATACAAGATAGACATACACCACAAAGACAAGAAGCCCTTTTGATGATGGACCTGTTCTCTTACTTTCAGTCCTAAAAAGGGGGGGAAAACCCTCCAATAATTACCGAGTCAAAATCCACACCTGTTTTACCACATCTGAACCCAACTTTCCTAATTGTGTTCTTGCTGGTAACACAGATAATCTTCCAGTGCTGCTACTTGTTCTGTACCCTTTCTTCTCAATCCGTACCAGTTACCCCATTTAAAAAGGCCTGATCCACATTACAAGGAGAGATTTCTTCCAATTACCAGAGCGCTTTATTTTCACTATTTTCTTGCAATAGCTGACTCCTGCCTCTAAAAGTAGCAGGCTACCTAGAGTATTTCCCAGTAGATGATGCCTGATGACTTCAGTGCTCATGCCAGTGCTCTGAATTTTACCTGGATTGTTTCATGCTGCAATTTTTTGTGCATTAAAATTACAGGCCTAACTCTGAGAAAGCTGTTCCAGCTCTACAGGCAGCTAGTGCCCCTTCTAGTTGGTTCTTACTTCAGCTGACTTAAAAATATAGTTAATAAATTTTTCTTCCTAGGAGGATATATTTTTACATTTACTTTGCTGGCAGCTAAAGAAAAATGACATTAAGCCAAAGAATGGTAACAAGGAGAGGGAAATTCAACTTTTATCTCATTTTAAAGATGGGAGTGTATCCACTTGAGAAGACAGACTAAGTGGTTTTAACCTTACTTTGCTCTCTGGGTCTTGCAGAGGTTTGGTTGAGGCTTACAGAATTATCCTGCAGGGACAGAACTGTATTTACAGACTTTCCTTTTTAATCAACAAAACTTTCACATCCTCTTCTATCATTCATGCCAGCAGTAGCCTGCACGATTTCCAGCAGTCTAGCTACTGTAACACATGTCTCTGCATAAGCTGAAAATCCACCCAAGAAGCAAATTACTGATCTCCATAATCCTGCAGCAAGACTGCTAGGGGAACTTGAGTTAGTTTGTTTAAAGTTAGCTTGGCTAGATCTACAGTGTCTGCAGTGACTGTGATGTATTCTACCTGAGAAACAGAACTTTGCTGGCTAACAGTAACATGCCTGGTCACGTTCTACACAACAGAAGTCAACAGGATATTTTCAAAGGCTCTTATAAATAGAGTAGCACCCCTGAGTTGTTGGGAAGAGCTTCCCAGTGACAGGAGACAGGGTAAAGTAAACAACGAACTACACAATTGGAGTGAGCATTGCTAAAATAAAACATTTCCCTAGCCAATTTGTAGGAAGTTCAATCTTAAACACTCCGAGCCTGGGAGATAGGTCTCAGTTAATTCCACTAAAAGTTCCCATATGAGATAATCCTACAGATTTTAGTAGAAATTAAATTGAAATAGAACTTTATGGAAATGATTTTACACAGCTGAAGTTTAAAGACACACCAGGAAGGAAAAGCTGCTTTTTGAGATACACAATGTTGAATGGCCACAGCCTTAGGTCTTCTGCCAGTAGTGGTAAAACCCTGATTTCTGTACAAGCACTGTGGCACTGAAATGGCTAGCACTAGCAGCTACCGCTAAAGCCTGTGGCCAGCAATACCAGTTTCCTCTTGCAAAAGAAATAACCATGGTAACTGTGGTGCAAACTGGCTAATACTAACTCTTCAGTGATGGCTTTCGTACTACTGAGGATAAAAATTCAGTCTGCTTTAAAGGTTTTGATGTGTTCTCCGATACACGTCGATCATCCAAGGAGCGACTCTTAATACTGATGTCCAGATAACTGTATAGTTATCTGCTCCTACCGAAGAATCACCAGAAGAGAAAATCTTTCAGAATCAAAATGGAATCTTTGCTATGGCTTCACATTCACCTTATGACAAATTTAAATACAATACAATTCAGGTTACCCAAGGCCTTTCTTCCTCCTTGTTTTCTTCACTGGTGATAACCAGCAAATGGAAGAGGCTTGCACGCCAGAAAGCATCATATGGTAGTACTTCTGTCATCTGATGGGATGGAAAGAATTTCTGTTCACTTATCAGAGATTGTGCAGCGGGGGTTTACAGGTATCAGAACTTTGTTTGAAGCCCCTGAAGTCAGATGCAAAGTTCAGTCAGTTTGCATTTGTAATTCTTCGCAGGAAAATGAGAACTCTTCATACAACTAGCGCTATACAAGCTTCAATGATCTGATTGTAAAGGACACAATCAGCAGAATTTGCTGCATCTGAAATGCAATGTTTCTGTGGCATTCCTGGCAGCAAGGATACGTTGAGTAGGGGATTGAGAAAAGCTCCTTTACTATTCAGTGACTGTAATTCCATTCTTCATGCACATCTGCGCAGAGGTGAAGTCCTCTTATTGCACTGCTTTTTTCTCATCGTTACTAGTTCCTGGGTCCTTTTTATGAGCTCTTCTGTGAATCAAATTTTTTTCTTCTTTTCATCTCTGGAATTTCTTACTAGCTGTTATTTTTAAGTGAGACTTTGGTTTCTCACATGCCTCATGGAAATACAAGCAAATGTGAACATCATCGACTGGAAAAATCTCCATACTTCAGCAGGCCCAGAGGATTTAATTATCAGCATGAGATTTTCGTCCCCTCAATTACTGACTCTTTTGTTTTAAAAAAATAGTACTAATACTAAACAAACAAACAGAAAACCCCAGTTGCTTCTCTTTCTCAAAGTTTATTTTTGGATGTCTTCCAGAATCGTCCTTTGACTGTGGTTGCAGACATCCTGGGCTAAGGCAGCAGTCACAAGCCTCAATACTACTAGAGGGGCTTTGGGGATTTTTTTTTTAATTATTATTTTTATAAATGAGGAGGAGCCAGTATTTTGGTTTTGTAGTTTTGTTGTTTTTTTTTTTCCAAGAGAAAAAGCAACAGAATGCAAATGGCAAATTAAAGACTGATTCACTGATTCCAACATCTGTCCAGAACGTGTCAGCCATGTGTTATGGTGAGAGGGAGAAAAACCTTATGGCTGAGACTTTAAAATCAGAAAAAATTAAAAAGTGCCATCCTTTCCTACAAGAAATTTTATAGTTTCAAATTATTGCATATGAGTGGAGTTTAATACTCTCCTCAAACTTCAGGCTGACTGAACTTTTCAAAATAAACCAATTCCTGCTTCATTTCCACTTGCTGATGCACTTAGGAGTAGAAAGCTAGCTGAAGATACGGCCAATTGCAGGTTTATTCAGCCTGTAAGTCATGGTGTACTGGACCAAGAGACTACAGCTCTTATTCCTTCCACCACCAGGACCCAGCGAGAAGTAAGCACTTTCATGCTTCCTGGCCAACAAGATTTTTGTAATTCCATTCTGATCCCAATTACATGGACTGTAGCAAAGTCGAATGGCTTGGGTGACCGCTGGACCACTGGTTAGACAGCTCTTCACACAACATCTGCTTTGCTCATCAGCTGGCCCAGGGCCAGCTGTGGCCGCTGCTGGTTTGGAAAGGAAAAAATGCTAAGCGAGAGTGGGAGTAGGACAAGATCAAGTGCTGTCCTTGGAAGAACTGAAAAAAAAAAAAATTTTAAACCAAAATTAGCAGTAGGTGAAGAAAGGAAATCCTGGCTGATCATCTGGGTCAGCTAGAGTAAGATTCAACAAACAAGTTAAATCAAGAGTTTAATTGATTTATTTAATGAAAAAAAAGGTTCAGTGCAGTAATAGTCAAGGTGACATATTCCATAAGAGGAGAAAAAGATGGAAAAGCAAGAAGAAGAAGGTATGATGTCTTCAAGTCAATCTTGGTAGCATTTCCTTTTGGAGTTTGAGCTTTCTGAAAGCAAACTATAAATACTCTGAAAAATAAAGGAATGACAGGAGAGAAAATCTCCATCTTTAAAGGTCTGACACATGCTATAGAGAACCTTACACTTTGTGAGTGTTCAAGAACTGGTGATATGGCTGAAGCCTACTTCATTCAGGATCAAAAAAACCCAAACTTACTTTACTTACTCCCTAAACATAACAGTGGACCTCACTTTTTTCCCATTCATTGGCTGTCAGTGACTCTACTGAATTCACTCTTCAACTACTCAGTGCAAGAGGACATCATTAGTCCATAATAAGAATTCTCCCTACTGCAATGGCATCAGACAGGAAGAGAGAACTTCTGTGAGAAGTAGCACGGACAGGAAATATGTATAAGAGTTCAGTAAGCAGATTTAAAACGTTTTAAATTAGGAGTGATTTACATTATATGACTTGGGGATGACTTTTCTGAATCACATTGACAACATGTCTTCTTCAGTGCCTGATGTTCAGCGCACTTAACACGTTTCTTAATTTGTTACTTAGGAGATAAGTTGCTAGAATGTAAAAGCCAGCCTTTTAGACCATGATAAAACCCCTTTTGTGTCCTCTGAAGAAAATAAGGTAGCTACAAGCTAAGCTGAGCAGAGTAACTCTTAATTGCAACCTGAGCATGCACTGAGATAGACCAGTAAGCGTGCCGAGAACTTTCAGGCTGACAGATATTTGTTACAGCACTTCTAGAGTTAAGTACATCTATTCTACTTCTGCATCTGGGATTAAACTCTTCTTGACAATTCCCTTTGGCTTACGTTACTGAACGAGATAGGATAAAATTAAAGTTCAAGCAAACATAAGCAGTCTTTTTAAAAAAAAGAGATGGCTTTATACTGTAAGCTAATGTCTGCCAGCTAATAAAAGTTTGAAGTATTAACATGGCTGGAAACAGTATTACATGAAGCGATCCCAATACTGCAACTTACCTCCTCCCTATGATTTTTTATTGGCATACAGAGAATGCTCTGAGTCTTATACCCTGTGATCTGGTCAACTTCTGCGTTGAATCTGGGATCCTGATACAAGAAAAAAAAAGAAAAAAAAAAACCACAATTATTTGACTGCTTGCCTAAAGACCAGGTTTTTTTCTTCCCTGGTTTAAAGATTAAGAAAAGTACAGTATTTGACTTAATCCTTACTCAGGATAACAAAGGTTCCATTACTAGCTAATAATTGTATAAAGTTGTTACTATCAATGTGTTAAAACAACAACAAAAAAGCATTTATGTGAACATGAGTGCCTGCAGATACATACAACTGCCAGAAAGAACAAAAAACCCACAAACCCTAGAAGCCTTTCTTGAGCCTAGATCATAATTACAATAAATGTACACATGGAGTAACCATCCCTAGTATAGATTTTATCATCAAGAAGAAACTACAGAAATATACTGAAAGACATATGCCCACAGAGGAACAAAGTTCCACAAATCTGGTTAGCGTTTTTGCTTTTACCAGAGGTTGCTTGTGTCAGTTTTTCAGCCGAATATTGTTATGAACTCTGATTTTTAAAAATCTTACTAAAATAAATTATACTGTTTTTAAAGGATGCTGGTCTTTCTCTAGTAATTGATTTCAAGCTGAGCATGATGGATTCAATTCAAGAATGAACTTTTAAACCATAAAGACAGGTGATGTCCCGCTGGAAACACATACTTAGCAAATGTTTAGACAGTTTCTGAGGCAGCAAACAAGTGTTTGTTGAAAAGGAAACCATATGAAATCATACCACTTCTGAAAAAATTACTCAGTAATGTTACCCGATTCTGTAAACATGCTCAGATTAACTGAGGTATGATCAATCAGATGCGCTGATTTTCAGCTCTGTATGCCTTTATTAATAGCTGATTAATCAATTCATTAAAATTTCCATCCTCTCTAAAATCAAAGCACAAAATCAGCATATCCAAAGAGCCTGGAATGAAGAGATGTTAAGCTGCGATGGAAGAGATGTCCTCTCCCAGTGCTGGATTCTCTTCCCTTTTTCCATCTCGACAACTCAAATCACAGAATATCATTTCATTTCGGAGACCCCTGTACAGTTCAAACCCTCATCCCATTCTTGTTCATTCAGCTCCTACTCTTTGCGCCTCAGGTAGGATAAAATAAAATTCTCCACAGTATTTTTAGTCATAGGACTCCAGTTTTGCCAACAATCACACTCACAATTTAACTCATTTTGGTGCAGAAGTATCTTATGCCCTTATACAAGCAGAAGTGTGAACACTGAAGTGTCCAAAGCTAGAAATGCACGTGCTGGTGTGCACAGAGCTGGTTAAATGGGGCTGATATCTGACTGCTAATGTCAGACTTACATTATCTATTCTGATGTTCGCATTCCTCCAGCATTAGTCAGAGTTACATGTTTCTGCATCTGCGTGTATTATAACCAAAACCACGGGGTCAGATTTGCATCTTGACTGTTTAAGTCAATATAGCTCCAAATACATCTACTAAAATGACAATATTACAACAGCTGATAACGGGTTTTTTTCTTTTTTTCAAGAATTGTTCAAGATAAATGTTCTCCGTTTACCTCATAGGCGTTCTTGATGTTCAGAGGCTGCCCTATAGCTGCTACATGCCCCACAATGCCCTTGTTCCACTCCAGGCGAATGCAGTTGTTGGAAGCTTCTTCCAGGGTGGAGCCTTCCGCCACGTCAAACAGCCTGCTTACAAGAAACTTCTCATTAGAGCTGTCCTCACAGACCAAGAACAGGGAATAGCGATCGGCTGCTATAAGCTCATGGATGTGCAGGAAAATTTTATGGCAAAGCGCTGTGACGTCTAAGTGACTAGATATATCTTTCACAAGTTCTAATAGTCTTGAGCACTGATCCCCTGCACTGGTCTCAATCCTTGGAGATTGCAGAGGCATCTGTTCCTTCTTGTCAGAGCCAGAGAGGAAGCTCACTGCTCCTACTGAGTCCTTGACAAAAATTGGCCTTAAGGGTCTGTCAAATTCAGAAGCAGAGATTTTCCTCGCTGGCGTCCCGGAGTTGGTGGTCTCGGCACAGGCAGGCTGCTGACAAGCACAGGATTCACTCTGGGACTTGGTTCCCTCCTTGCAGACTGGGATGGTATGAACTCTCTCAGCAAACCATGCATTAACCATTTCTCTGAAAAACGAAAATAAAAATACAGTGAATCATGCAAGTTAAAAATCTGACAGGCGCTTGAAGAGGACACTACAAAGAGGATAGCTTTAAACCTTTTCATACTGTGTACGTGAGTGCACCTTTAGTGCTCCTCTTTATCAATATTCTTCAATTTTACGCAGCACTTAGCCTAGATCGAGCAGTAATGTTTGATGCCCCACAAAAAGGAAGCTATTTCTCCCTAAAGGAAACTTCTTTAGGGCAGAGGAAGACTGCTTACACTGTGGCTTTCAGAATACAGAAGATCAGAAGTTTACACCATAATTTTGTGCTTGAAAAGTTCTGGTCCTTTCCATTCCTAAGATTTGGATTTCTGTGTAAGAGGTGAATATTTCATATGAAGACAAAACTTTCTTTTTAATTCTGTTTTTCTAGACCATTTCTAACTTTTAAAAAGATAATTTTGAACTTTAATTATCCATATCCTATTTTTATGTCGCCTACACGTTATTTTTAGGTTAACTTCCCCTGCTCTTGAGTTAATGAAAAATGCTGTTTTGACTCAAAGCACAGAAGCTTTGCTTAAAAACTGTCAAAAAGAAACATGAGTATTTCTAATTCTGCCCCCTTCAAAATAATGAAAAGTTTCCATGCATCTCTCCTATTTCTCTTCCTTGCACATTAAACTTATTGCCTAACTCAACCCAATACACTGAAGACCCCCCAAAATAATATTTTTAAGAGTTTACCATTAATTTTAAAATGTCAGCATCTCTAGTATTCAACTGTGGTTCTCAAATTAAGTTAGCACTAGAATAATGTACTCACTAAATACAGCATATCTTGAATTATCCAAAAGCACACACATCATCAATATTATCACGATAATATTTTCTTGTCCAAAATCTTTTGGTTTTTTTTTTGCTTGTTTGTTTGTTTTTAATACAGGGCTTTTTATTTCATTTACTTGGTGTCGAGGATTCCTTGCAGCAAACGATCTACTCACAGAAGAAATGTTTTTTTTTTTTCTGAATTACATAATGTATGGGCCTACAAACAGCAAAAATCCTATTAAAAAGTGTGATCTTTTGGAAACCTTTCATGGTGGTCATGTTTTAAATTTGGGATATTTTTTATTTACTCAGCAGACCACAGGAATTTCGAGAGTGAAGCTGAATGAAACCATGGAAATGAGTCAGGTTAGTCAGCCGCCGATCGGTTACATGCATCAGTGTATTGTAATTATGAAAAGCACCGTACATAGCCTTTTTTTCCTTACAGAACAGCTTCATCTGTGTTTTAGAATGCAATACTGCAAGTGTAATTAACTATTAATTCAAAGTAAATTAATCAATCAAAATCTAAAGTTCACCAATATTATTTTTATTAGCAAGCAATCCACAACAGGAAACTTATTTGTCTTCCATTAGAAAGGTTTCAAAGAGTTTTTCAGATTTTGTAATCACATATCGTGCGGTAGGCCACCATGCTATGAAAAACTGAATTTATTTAGGAAATAGTGTGAGTGTAGAGGGGGCACCTGGGCAAAAGAAAGTCATTATGTTACTGTACCCATGCCACTTCAGTGAGAGCTACCTGGTAATTTCTTTTGCTTCAACAAACTACGTCTGACTGAGGTAATTGTCACTCAAAGTAGCACTGTAAAACCAAATTCTTCTCTTATCCACGCCAGTGCAACTCCAAATAAATTAGTTATAGGCTATTCTTTATTTTGGCTTCTGTCTCTGTATGCGGTCCTGATCACGCAAAACCTTACATTCATGGTTAAATCATTTACAGCCCCAGTGATCTTCAAGGCTGAATGGCCAGTGTGGTCACAGAGGACATTTGTGAATCTTCCGACAATGAGAGTCCAGAACCACTAAATGAAAAACTGGACACAATTAAGGCTCTGTGAGTTTTGCCTCCAAGTTCCACACAGCTAGGATTTCATTCCATGTTTTTTACATTTTCCATGAAGCTGCTGGAAGAGTGCTTGCTGTAGCAATAATATACCTCAATCAACATCTATTATAAATTTCCCCAGCAATCTAAAGCTAGTCCAATTGCTGCAAACATGGTGCCAGAGAACACAATGATATTCCATTGTTATTCTGAAAGAGTTCTGGTTCATTGCTTAGCTACTTATTTTTTAAGGAAGTAAGCTCTGCTTTTTAAGTATATTAATAAAAGCTACCGATGATCCTTCTTTATTACAGCAGTGATACATATTTTTTGTGGAGTTACCTCATCCAAATATTTCTTTTGGTGAAGAACCATAAAGAGCAATTAATATATTATCAGAACTTTGACTTTAACATGATTACTTTATAGTACTTAAACAGGATAAATATTAAATGTGGGAGCTGTGACCATGTCTTACTGAAATGCATAATATAACTTGCATGGGGCAATATCACATTTGCAAAAGCTGTTTCAATGAAAGTCAAATTAAGAAGCTAGCATTTGATAACATTTGGAATTTTCATCTATTAAACTGAATGAGAAAACAGAAAAAAAATTGTGATGAAAATGATAAAAAGAATCCTTAACAAAATAAAAGGCTTGAAAGGCAAAAATTTAACTAAACACAGTACAACCTCTAAAATCAATGCTGATAACTCTTGTAATCATGTGTTATATGTGAGTTCTTTTTGGTTTACTCTAATCTCCTCAAGAAAATAAATTACCTGTAAGTTTCAGCTTTTTCTAAACAAGATTTAGCATCCAGCACTAAGGCTGCAGAGAAGAACCTGAAAATGTGAGCTGGGTGCATGGAAAGCCTCAGACACAAGACAGTAGGCACAGAATAATCAAGAGATTTAAAAGAAGGCTTGTGACTTGAACCAGTTTCATGACTGTGTGTGCTGACTTGATTTTTGAACATCGAGGACTGGCATTAATGTAAAATAACATATAGAAGTAACTGGGATAAGCAGGTATCAGATGGGGGCGTTCTTAAATTTGTAAGTGGTTAGGCATAGGAAGCCGTGTACCCTTTGTGGACAAAGCAAAAGCTAAAGGGGAAATTTGGTTGATCAGCTGAAACTTGCCATTTTATTTATTCCAGAGTGTTGTGTAATGAAGTCGTCCCCTGGCCTTAATGGTGTAGTAACAGTCATCAGTAAGAAGAATGTATTCTGAATTAGAATACCAGTTCTCAAACTGTGGCCATGAGATAATTTAGTTTTTACTGTTTCATTATGTAAAATAAGCATTCTTCTCTTATTGAGGGATGTGGAACATTCCTGTAAATTCTTTCACATGAAAGTAATTACATTTCTTTAATAAGAACCAACTACTTGTTAGGTATCTGCACTATTTATGGAGCACTTTGACATCGAACCAAACTATATGTGGAGCTGCATAATCATGAGTAACATATTCCTGTCCCCTTTCACGCCTCTTAGATGATGGTCCAATAACTTGCCAACATAGTGTGCAATTCTCAAAAAGCTCTGTAGGTTAACAATAACAACAAATCCTTAACTATAATGTTTAAAGCATGGTTTTCAACTTCAAACCATTTAGGCATTTTTATCTGGGCAACAGGAAAGCTGTTCAAATTCAGCTGGAATAAAAAGCGTTCACTGACCTTTACTGAATGCCTCTTCTAACAAGGAAACTATTTAGCTCCTTTTACTCACACAGTTACACGCACGGGTGGAAGAACTAGCGCTTCACATGAACCGATGTATTTAAAATCTATCAGACAAGGTCTTGACATGCATTTGCTCATTGACACTCAATCCTATTTAACAGTGCATGACAAGGAGAGCATTATTGCTAAACACAACTGCTTTCTCAGCACAGAATTAGCTCAAGAGATATCTGATACCAGATGCATACTGACCCACAAGTGAGGTTACTGGTAATTAGTAGTAAGTGCTATGTATGATTAAGATGTCTTTTGAAAAGACTACAGGAAGAAACAAACACTTGTGACTACTCTGTTCATATGAATAGTCTTCAGCAAGCATTGGCATTGTCAAGAGCTGATGATAAGGACAAGACCCTTGCTGTAGAAGTAAGTTCAGAACTTGCAGAAGCATGTTAAACAGGAGCAGATACTCATCTGTAGTGATCTACACAGATAGGTAAAACCAATGCAATGTACCCATCCCAGCTAAGCCATCACTGCATGTTGAGGAGTTACAGGCATCGGCATCCCTGAGTTCATAAACAGCCATAGTGGAATATGAAGTAAGCATTTTCTAGTCACTTCCATTAGCCAAATCCAGTCTTCTCTATAAAACACAATTTCAAAGCGGCAGGACAATAGGAACTGCTGAATTTGGCTGCTGACTTCATCAGCAAACAACAACATTGGATAGGAGTTTTGAAGAGACAGGGATGAGAAGGGGATGAAAATACAATGAAACATTTGAAGAGAAAAAAAAAAAAAGACTAAGATCCTCCCCCTTATAACCACTTGTACACAAGCACACATTATCTGCATTACATAAGAACTCCAGAATTTCAGAGGAAGTAAGACTCTTTGGCCCTGATTTGTTAAACGCTGTACAGAAAGTAAACCTGTCCCTAAAGCAAGAAGGTTTCAATATGAATAGGCAACAAAAATAGAAGATCACTGCGTGAGAAAACACAGGCACAAGGAAGCGACATGGCTTGAGCCAGGTCATGCAGAAGGGCGCAAGCAGACCTGAAGACAAAGTTGCATTATTTCCTATGCTGTATGTATCAAACCATGCTGACCTAATTGCTGTTCTACTCATATACTGGGAATATTAAATAATTATTGTACCCATCTTTGCTTCACAGTTATTATCTTCAAATACACAGCATACCTCGCAAAAAAGAAAAAAAAAAAAAACCAACCAAAAACCAAAAAAAGCACCAGTGAAGATGTTTAAAGAGTAACAGCCAGATCATAATTGTCTTGTTCACACATGTAACCATGCTACATATGTAGCACCCTACCATTGTGGCCATTCCGCGAGTATTTGGTATCTTTGGACAAAACGTGCAAAAACAGAGCACAACAGTAATACCTAGATGCACCAGCATCTCCGCTTGCGCAAAGAATGCGCGTAATTACTGTACCGTAATAGTACCGAGTGATGAGGAGCTTTCAGTGAAACAACAAGTAATTTCCCCATTTTCTCTGTGGCTCATAAATCTTTCATATATACAATGTCTAATGTTTTGGTGGTTGTGTGGACTGTTTTGCTAATTTTTCACTCAAACTAGCAGTTACTGATAACACACTTCAGGAGAGGGTTTCAATCCAAACTTGCCTACTAGAGAACACCCAGCTTTCAAGTATCTGAATTCCTGTGGCCTAATCCTGCTAGCGTTGAAATCAGTAATATTTTTGTTAAATAGATATTCTGTTAAATAAATATTTCTGTTCTATTTTCTCAATTGCTTTCCTTAAAATAACCACTAGATGTCTTCAAATTTCTTTCCCGCATCTTGACATAATTTAGACATAGAAATAATTTAAAGCCTTAGCAACAACTCAAGAGCTATTCTAACAAGTGAGTTTGAAAGTCCAAGGCACTTGAACGTTCTGCTTGCCCTCCCATTTTCTTTCCAGTACTTCCTGTTTCACAATCATGTTCTCAATGGTTTTGTCTCCTTTCTGGCCATGGAAAGATTTCAATAAACTGTATAAGGCCTCATTAGATGGAAACAGTACAGTGACTGTAAAAGAAGTGTTTTCCAACTAACTAAAAAAGTAGCTTGACAAAGACAATAGTTGTTTTTCCTTAAACCCTTTCCAGGTATAGTTACTAGAGACGCTATTTCTAACAGCAGTAGGCAAACATTTTTGAAGATGAAGTATGACTTAAAGCCGTTACCAATTTATTGGCACAACGCAGTCAAATACGTAAGCGTACATTTAACTTTAAACACTTTAAGTGGCCTGACTGACTTGTTTGAGTACAGATCTAAATTAAGAACTCTACTGCTTGATTCAAGCCATGGTCAGGAAAGAGTGAAATAACTTTTTAGAACTATGAAATAACGTAAATCTTGTCTGAACACTCATATTTTGTAAAAGAGGAGGCAGAGGTTGCTTTATTATTTGAAGCAAAAGTATTTGAAATGGAGGACTAACACTAACAGGCTATTCTTGGCTATTTTCAAGTTTTCTTTTACAACCAAACTGCAGGCTTAACTTTTCACAAGAAAGCTTTCCTCTGTAGAAGGGACTTCCTATTCACACTACAGAGACAGACAGAATAAACCCTCCAAATTCTGTAACATGACTTTTATTTCTCCTCCAAATGTTCACTTCTTGTTCCAAGCTCAAAAAAAAATTAAAAATAACTATGTACCTTATGATTTTGTTGTGGAAAGCCAGAGGACAATGCCAGTCACTTTGGTAAAAGAACGATTAAAAGTTAAGTTCACACCTGCCTGGAGACCTCACTTAAGTCCTAGGTACCACTTCAGTTCCACTTAAATTCCTAAAATAGGGATTAAGTAGGACTTAAGTGGTGCAGAGGCTTTGGGATGGCTCTCTGTGCTGGGGTGAGTTCAACATAATGCACAAATAAATGAGAAAATATATATTTTTTGCTAAGCAAATATATTTTGTGGCTGTATTTTCAGTGCCAGACCTAATGTGAAATCACATCCATTGAGGTATTCACAAGGGCCATTTGAGTAGGGCTTCTTTTCTGGCACTTCATAAATAGCTCCTTTTGTATTTAATGCCTTTTTTTTTTATTTAATGCCTTTTTTTTTTCTTTTCTTCAAGTAATTCATAGGAATGAGAAAGCATTCCATGTAAATTTATGTATGTTTCTTTGCCAGTACAGAAGAGAAAAACTTGTATTCTGTGGTTTTATTAATTATATTTATTCATGGCAAAAGAAAAATGCTTCCTCTTTAATGGTGAAAATAAAAATAGGTGGTAGCATGTTAGTTCAAGTCAAGAATCCATTCTCTGAAATTGCTTTGTAATTCTTGATCTGCCTCATATATTCCCACACAATTTAGCTTTAATCTAGCATTCGAATAAGCATGAACATAAGCTGTGATGTACTGTATTTTATCTGAAGACGTAAGTGATGTATCATCAATTTAATCCTTGTGCAGAGAGCTAGCACAATCTCTACACACTATGGATGTCTCTCTTCAGCTTCAAAATTAGACAAGTGGATATTTTTCTTTTATATATGTAGCGTTTGTCCTAATCCTATACAAAGACAAGAATTTCCCCCTCACATGATGATTCTTCAACAGATGCCCAACACAAAAATTTCATGAACTTCTACAATTTAGAAATAAAAACTATCTAACTTTCTTGTCTCCCACAGAGGCAATGTATGCCTCAGATACACTTTTCTTCCCAGCACCAGAAATTTGACCCTGTTCTCTAAAGTCTTCCTCCTAAGAGCAAAAAAAAAAAATGGAAATGAGATTTCAAATGCCTACTGGCATTATCAAAAGTACTGTAATATAATAATAAAGTTACTCTGAAAAAAGAAGACAAAAAGAGATGTTAACTGTTCAAGTAGTTCACCCCATCTTATTTTCCACCTGTCTGTAAGGTTTACCAGTTGTATTTTAATTCATGTACTGTGCTCGCCCGTTTGTTTATTACCAAGGGCAAATGTAGTAAAAGCCCACTCTCCTTGTAGCTCCTCAGTACTGCTATCTGCTGAGTAGTTCATCTTCACACCAGAGATTCTGTGCAGGAGTTCAGGTTACAGCTTTTGGGGAACTAAAGATGTAAATTGCTAGCAAGTGATTTCTTATCAGTTTTCAAATGACAGTCTCTTCAGACGACCGTAGTTGCTGGTTTAGACATTGTTTCCAAAATACTCTGGCAGGCACCTAGCTTTATTTCCAAGAATAAATGCCAAAAATACTTAATCACATTTACAACTACATGAATGTGGGTAACATTCCTTACCTTCCTGAGTACTTTTTGGATTGGGAGTTTAAAATATTTTGAGATGATCTTAATACTTTGCATTTATCAAGAAAGGTATAAGAATATGGATACATTATTTATAAGTGGGACAACTACGGGGGAAACTAGACCGACAACAAGACTTTACAACATTGCATAAAAATCAATTTTTTTTTTCTGTACTTCGTTCTCAGAAAAGCTCTGTAAACCTCTAATAAAACCAATTAAGTGGGAGAAAATATTCTGATCCCTGCATTAACACCACTGCTTCCTGTGGTTTTCAAGCTATGGTCCAAAGAATCAGTGGGTCTGCAGTCCTCTTGTAAAGGGTTCGCACAGGCTAAGTTAGAAAAAGCAAGTCCCCTTTCGGCATATTCGCACGATTTGCACAGGATTCTGTGCCTCCACGGGGAAACTGTGAGGGGTCCTTCAGTCACAGAAGTATAAAACCCACTGCCCACTTACCGGGGTCATGTTAGGGATGAATATGGCTTATCCCTGTATATTTGTAGGATTATTATTTTTTTGTTGTATGTCAGCAATATCTTTTTAAGAAGAAACACAGGCTAAAGCACATTTCAGTGCAGAAAATTTTCAATAGCTCTGTCTCTGAAAATCTCAATTTTCAAACACTTGCTCCAAAAATTAATTTGCTTTCAATTAGAGAAAATTAAGTGCACGTATATTACCAAACAAAACAATGACATAATGCATATGACATATAATATTTATGAGATTAAACATCAAATAGCTGGCTCAAAATGAAAGACATTTTTAAAAGCCCTTTAGGCATGGAGATTAGAAGGCAAATGCCCTAAGTAATTTAGTGCTGCAGGCAGCACATTACAAACTGATTGTCCACTAGCCATCAAGAAGAATAAAAAAAAAAAAAAACAAACAACTGTACGTGAGTTTTTTCAAAGTAATAAATGTAATTGATATATTCACGTTGTGCAATCTCTGAATTCCAGCAAAGTACAGTTTCCCAGTAAACGCCACTTCTGGCATCCTCAGTGAAGCGCTGTGAAGTACTATGCTGTTAAGGACATTTATTTTTCCAAATACAACCCCACCTTAATTAATTTGTAAATATTTCCCAACTCCCCTAATAAGCCAAGATGTATTTACAACAAAATAATCTTATTTCCAGTGAAAGGCATGCAAGACTTGGGTTAATAATTTGTATCTATCATTTAGGAAACCAGACAAAAACTGCCTGGAACAAGGCAGTTCCCTCTAACCGAGGGGAGAATTTTTACTTTGCCTGTTTTGGCAGCCCGCTGCTTCTGATCGCAGAGAGCTGTAGGGAGAATCTCTCTCGTATTTTTAAGAGTGGGGACAAAAAGGAAGTCAGAAATACAGAACTATTCCATAGGGGGTTAAAATAAATATGATGTTTGAACATGACAATGCATGGATAATTTTTTTTTAAAAGGAATATAAAGAGATAAAACTTCAGGAAGACAAAAAGGGTAACGAATTCAGCTGTAAATGCAGTAGATTTTTGTGACAAAAAAGGTTGCAGATCATGCCTTTATAATGCATACTTAGAATAACTGTATTTGTAGCAGCAGCTACAAGGAGCCTTTAACAATAGTATGGGTAAACATAAGACACAATCTAAAAGAAGAATAATTTTCCTTCAAAGCGTTTCTGCTTTCTGGGAAGCCAGCATGCGATAGGCAATTCTAAAACTTTGAAAGGGAAAAGTAACAAGAGGAGTTGGGGGAAAAAAAAAAAAAAAGGGGGGGGGAGTAAAATAAATAGCTTAAATTTGGTAGGAGCTAGGCATTTAGAAACTCTTGAGCCCATAACTGTGCAGTAACAATCTCTCCAGCCAGGTTCGTCAACCAGCAAACAATCACTACTTGAACCAAATCCATCTCGACACCGAGCGTGCTGGTGACACGCTTCCCCTTTGTGGTTCTGCACTTTGATCACACTGTAACAACACTTGACAGATAACAGCTATTTGTGTTATCTCCCTGGTACAAAATAAAGTAATAACTGATCCTGTAGCTTCCCACTCATGGGATCACAGTTTATTCACATACTCAAAGGAGGGAGCAACTGGATGACGTGCTTGTAGGACTGCAGCCTTGGGCTGTACAGGTGGAAGGCAGTCATCACAGCTTTATCGCAGCCTGTGTCAGCCCACCTAGCCACCGAAGACTTGATGATGGCAGCAACGTGGCCCACCTGTAGACACTATCGACCTGGAGGCACTGCAGGATCAAAATACCAGGGTGTAAGCCATTTGCATATACTTATCTTCTACAACACGTTTTAGGGAAGAGGAGGAAAGCAGGTGCAAATTTGTTAAGTAGGCGACCTGCAGCCCTTCTCCGCAAGGATCCAGAGTACAGACCGGGGAGCCTAGCGACACGAGCAATTGTCACATTATGAACAACAGCTAATAAAAACTAATCGTGAATAAAAAGAAATGTTTTCTTTCAAAGTGTCAGCTTGCCAGAAAATGTAATTTTTATCTGAACCATGAAAACAGATACTAATATCAAACCAACCTGTGCAAAATGGACAGGTTGCAAGAGATTATTCAGTAACTATATGAGATCATGTGACTCCCTAATTTTTTTTAAAAAAGGCAACAAAACAAACCTGCAGGTATAAGACCACCCAAAGCATTTATTTTATAAGTATTATTTAGACACCTAATTAATTTTTTTTTTCAGTGGGAATTACTAAAAGAACTACTCTATAAAATGAATTAATTGCAGAGAAAAAACAAATATATAAATTATTTAATATCTATCATAAAATTGCTAAACTCAAAGCTCATTCCTGTCAGCGGAAAGGGCTTGTATTGCTCTGTAATAAATGGTTCAGCTGGTGATCTTTTCCTATTCCTGTGTATAAACATTTGAGAAACAGACACAGAAACTGTCTTTATCCCTTAGCAATTGTGCCTCGCAATGTGAGGCAGCGTGCCTCTGTGCTCCACAAGATACCAAATTAACGAACTTCTTGGTCTACTGCCTTTAGGACCTGTGAGGACTTTGGTATATCATGAAGCAAAACAAAAAACAAGAAGCAGTAAATTAGATTAGAAAACCGTCGAAATGAGTTCAAGGAACACTGCTTTACTTGATAGAGTAAATATACTGCTGAGTAACAAAACATCAACAGTATTGTCTTCGTTCAATGTATTGCTGTTGTACAAAGATTCAACTAAAATTTTAGGTTTTTACTCTTTCCAAGCTCTAAATAACACCACAGTGTAAAACATTAAACGTTTTTACAACCTACATCAGTTCTTTCAAACCACTCGGCTTTACAGGATAGCATTTCAGTGAATAATATTTGAACGCACATACAATCAAGCAACTTGTCATTTGTCTTTTCAAATACAAACTTAGGCGTAAAAGACGTGTTCCTTATTATAGTTTTCTATTTATACAATAAGGACAAAAGAAAAAAAAAATCCACACAAAAGAGCAGAGAAGAGAGTTTTGAGACAAATGCAATGTTTCCATCACTTCAAAACCCAGAACTGTTGCCAAGCAAGAACTCAAAAGTCAACAGTTTTTCTGCAAAACCCTCTCTACAAGCAGAGGCATCGCTGTCACGGAGACACGGCTGGATTGTTATTTTGTGAACTACTGCCTCTTTCAGACCCGCACAAACACCAAAACTGTGTCTCAGCATTAAAAAAAAAAAAAAAAAACTAACCAAACCTCTCCATAGGGACAACAAATCTGACAGGACGGTTACTATTAATTAGCATTCCTATTTGTTCAATACTACTTCCAGTTTCCAAAGGAAGCGTGACAGGCTGAACTAATAAAACGCGACTTGCTCAAAGCTGCTAACACCCTGTTTCCAGGGCAAACAAGCGACCCCTCCGTTACACGCCATGCACTAGAACGTCAAGGTTAACTACTTCCATCTATGCAGCCTACACCTATGCACAGCCTTTTTTAAAAAAAATAAACATTTAAAGGCATTTTTTATAATTTCTCCGCTAAATGAACCCAAGGAAGAAGCAGCAGAAGCCAGGGGGCTGCCTGACAGATGGTCACAAGCAGGCAGGTGACCCCTGAAGCTTTCCAGCTTGCTGCACGTCAATTATTAATGGGGATTTCTCTTCTTACCGCCCCATCCCATGCAGAGAGGAGCAGCAGCAGCAACCTCATTCAGAAGGCATCCATCCCTGCTAAGTGAGCTGGGAAAGAGGGAAATCGGCAGCCGTGAGCAGATGGTGGAAGCGGCTCAGGAGCAGGAGCGAAGCGAGCCCGCGGAGATGGCGAAAACCACTGGACTTACTGACCCGGGCTCTCCACTAAGATAGACCGTGGGAGTTGCAGTTCGCCTGTGCTCTGCATCCCCACTGCTTTGTTTATCGGAAAATATTCAACATGGAAACCTGACTCCGCTTCTAAAAATAGCCGAATTTACTCGGTTTCAACTTCGAGTCCCGCTGCTGAAGTGTGACACCGGTGAGCAAATACCTCGTCTTATCTCCGAACGGCAGCATGTCAAGCCAGGAGAGAAGGGGGGTAAAAAAAAAAAAAAAA
>WHYT01017925.1:731651-753815 GCA_009806455.1 Tetrax tetrax
GGGGCAGGAAACGCAGTGTCCGACACCTCAGCGCATCTCCGGCCCCCGCCGCCTCGTCCCGCAGCCGCCAAACCGGCTCCACCTCCCCGCAGCGCCCCAGGGGGCTGCCCCGCCTCGGCCCCGCCCCGCCCCGGCCCCGCCGAGAGGGGGGCCACCGGCCGCAGCCCCCCCGGCCCCGGCGATGCCCAGCAGAAGGAAGCGATTGTGGGCTCTTCCCTGCCGGGGCTGGCCCGGAGCGGTTGGACCAGGAGGTCCCCACGGGGCTGGGGAAACCGGGAGAAGAGATGAAGAAGTAAATTGTTCTCCCGGAGCCCGGCAATGGGGTTTTTGTCTACCCCCGCCCCATTTCACAGTTATTTTATTTTCAAGGCATGGCTTTTGTCAGCCTGCTTTGAAAAAGCGGTGAATCGACATCACTTTGCAGTATTGCACTGTTGGGTGTCAATATATGATCTTTGATAGACCCCAGTCTGGATACGAGTACTACAGCCCTTCCTTTTCAATCCCTCATCCCTACAGTGAGGCTTTGAGATCCGGTTTCAACATTTGCTAAGTACAGCCTGCCTCTGAAGATGCTCCAGACCCACAGCTCCTACTTTCTCTAATATTAGACAGCTAGAATGGAAATTTTGGTTAATGCTGAGCATCACTTCCAGGTATTGTAGTTCCATTTTAAGATATGCATGTGCACACATTTGCAATAATTTATAATCTGCATTCACGAAAGACCTTGCGCCAAGTATGATGCACATGTATGGTCTCCTGTGTCATCACATGCAGTAGGTAAGATACGAGTAACAAACAGCGGCATGTTTCTGGGGAAAGGAATATACAGGGTCTTTAAAATTATTCTCCTGTGTAATGAAGTGAGAAATATCTTATAAATGTTTTCTGCTACTCTTCAACCCCTTTCGGTGTATGCAAGGCAGCGCCCTTCAGATAGAGCAGGCATCCCGGCACATCTTAATATTTTTTTTTGCAGTGCTTATTGAGACTCAGCTTACAGAGAGGTGGCATTCTGCAGCCTGAAAAGGGGCAGCAGCAGGAACTTCACAGGGATGAAGAGCCTGTCCATGAGCGTAGGGGAAAAGTTTTCTCTTCTGTGTCTTTGTGTCACATCTGTGCATAGCATTCACTTGGACATGTGTGTCTTTGGGCTCTAAGAGTTTGTGTGCGATATGAGGCACACAGAAAGGGAAGTTTTACATGAATATTACTGTGTTATAAGAGGAATCTCGGGAGAAATGTGCATGGTGACCAAAGAGCACATGTGGAGATAAAATATAAAGCAGTTAAGACATGCTGCAAGAGTCAAGCCGCTGCTCAAGGCAAAGAGAAATCTTTCAGCAGGGAAATACAGAATTACCAAGCAGACTGCATAAACAGACAGTATGGCAATAAATGGAGTTGATGTTTAGTGTCAAAACCTAGAAAGTGGGGCATGTTAGAAAAAATAAAATAAGCCTGTCATATAACTCACAGATTCCTAAATTAACTTTTTCATTTCAAGAAAAAGGTTTTGAGGCTAGACATGGCAATAAAAGTTTCTAAGCTAGGCAATAGAACTATTGGAAAATAACACTATGTTAGAATGCTTAAGAAGTATAGCAGAAATATAAACCAGACAATTATAAAATGCAGATTTTATAAATATCTAAAGTGCCTTTTCCTGAATGGTCTCTCATGGAATATTGATCATAGTACTGCTGATCCCATCTCAAAAAGCAACTGCAGAATTATCAGAGCTGATCGAGACAGGAAAAACAAGAATGACCAAACGCATGGAAATAGCTTTTCTGTAAAGAGGCAAAAAGAGTTTGTTTACAAAAGGATGAATACAAATATATAATGTAATTACTGGTGTTTAAAAAGTAAGATAGGATTTTCTCTCTGTCTCATAGGAGAGTAACAAGGTAATGGTCAATGAAATTATGTCAGCTGCAATACATAGCATCTCATTTCATGTAATTAGGAGTAGCAGTAACAGAAACGAGCATTTGTACTCTAGTAACATCCAGTAAGCCCCAGTGAAGAGCAGATCTTGTACGGAACACTGTAAACATGTCATATTAAAAATACTAGGCGAGCTGAGAAGCATACAGCATCCCTGCACTTCATGCCACAAGGTACTGGGACCCTTGGGTGAAGCTGCCTCCGCCGTGGGCAGCTGCCCAGGCTGGGCCAGTGTGTGTACGACTGTACCACGGAGAGGCAAGCTGGGCAGCGCAGCAGCACCGTGCGCTTTGCTCGGGATTGACGGCCACGCCGTTATTTAGCCGACGGATAAGAATCGGTAAAGCCAATGCAAATTACTATCTTCCTGCGAATTCGATGGCAAAGCAGCGGTTTAAAATATTGCTACCCAAGCAAAGACTAGCGTAATCTTCTCCAAAGGAAATAATAATGGAACAGTTGGGGGGAAAAAAGGATACGTTCTCTGTATCCAATGAATTTCCATGAATAATATTGAACATGCTGTTTTCATTTTTAAGGTGACAGGAGGGGATGAAGGCCAAGCATAACAAAGATGTGAATGGTAAAAGTGGAAAAGTCTTCCACAATTTTGGCTTCCAAAGTGCTCTGAAAAAGCTCCGTGTGTCTTAGCTCACGCCCAGCTTTCCAGTTTGTTTCCCGAACTCAGATGACAGAACTGATGTGCAGTAGCTGTAAACCCGAAAAGGATTTGTGGTAATGACGTACAAATAAATATGTCTGGTTCAAGTTTAAAAGCTGCTTGTGGCACAGCAGAAGCCAGGATGCTTTTCCAGTAGAAGGCCAATCTGTAGCAGGACTGGTTGATGGAAAAGCTTGTTATCTGAAGACTTCCATTTGTATGTGGGAATTGGCTGTCTTTCTACCATCCCTTAAATCTGGAAAACAGTTGGTTCGTTTTGGCTCCTAAAACAAATTTAGGGCTGTACTGTATTGCCAATGATAAGGTAGAGGAAACTATTCCCCTTCTTTATTAGCCAGCACTTTTACAAACACGCGCGGTGGAAGAATCCTAATACTGGTAAAGCAAGTTTCCATTTCCCTTCCATTATTTAAGCTGCATAAAGAGGGTGAAATAGCAACCAAAATCCGATTCATTAAAATCTAATTGTTCCTTTAGTGATGAAAATACTAAATCATGAGAATGCCTTATCAGTTTATTCTCTCAGTGCTTTCCAAATAATTACTGGAAATGCTTCCCAAATAAACACAGCTATGCAGAGCCACTCACTTGTTGCATAACCTGCCTTCTCCTCTGGGATAACGTTGCATATGTCCTACAGGAAGCCATGTAAAATAGTAGCTTCCTCCTATTTTGATTTGAATGTGATCGAGCATTTGCGTCAATCAAAGCACCATGCGAAATTATTGTTAACCTCAGGAAAGCAGCAGCTTCTCAAAGTTGTTTGTAATACTCAGATGCTTGTCTGGAAAATACTGTCTACCTTCATCCCCTGAAAAATGTCACTTAGAATTTAACATATTAGGATTTAATATGTGAGCCGACCAATTTGCTCAAATTTTAACCTTTTCTACTTTCTGTTGGAAGTCTCAGGATAAATTTGAAGACTGTTACCAAGTCTCTCTCTCTTTCCCTCAACCTTCTCTCCTTTAAGCTAAGTAATGCTATGTCTTTCAGTTCTTCCTTGAACATCATGTTTTCCGGCGCTCTGATCATTCTTTTTCCCTTCGGACTTTTCCCAGATTGTCTCTATCATTCCTGCGGCGTCTCACCAAGCTAGGATCAAGTAATGCAGCTAAGTGTATGTCAATACTAAATGAAGTGGAAGGGATATTTTGGCAATCTGACAGGTTGAAAACTGAAGCTGTGAGCAACCTGTTCTTTCTTTTAATGTGTACACAGAGTGTGGCAGAGTTTAAATAGGAGGTATTAGATAAGTAGGAAAGTTGCGTAGTCCAGATTTCATTCCGTGCCCTTCTCAGCTGCATAAAACCCTCCTTTTTTATTGACATGATACATAGCTTATTTTAGAGAGCTTTTTGGCAACTACTGGCTAGTTAGTTATTTACAATTAGCAGTTGCTCTTATTAGTACTTTTACTAGTCATTGTGGTTTTGAATTGAAGTATTGGTTTTGTACATAGACTTGCAGATAATTATGAAGGCAAATTTTAAGGAACTTTTTTCCTCTCATTGTGGTTGTCGGAAGAAGGAGACTCAGTGCTAAACTGTATAAATCAAAGATTAGTCAGATGTTTTTCAAGTACATATCCTTGCAATTTGGACCATGCTGTTTAGGATTGTATGGGCTGCCTAGAGTTCGATTCGGTTCACAGCTTCAGTCTCTCGCTGCGTTCTCAACTGACAGTGACAGAGAAAAGCCCCAGTGCCCAGTAACTAAAGGCATCTTTCCCACCACCGCGCAGCTCTGTGCTATTCTTCTCTTTCTTTCATGTCTCTTAAACACAATGCTGCTTCACTCGAGGCTTTGCAGCAGATAAATTCTGTCTCTGCAGAAGAGAGCAGGATACACATCAAAACCTGGTGAGGATCTGACCGGTGTTGGCACAGCGGGCAGCAGGACATACAGCCCAGGGTTTGCTGCTGTGAGTATTTGCATAACATGCCAGAAATGGGAGGTGGGGGGAATACTCTCATGGGGGAAAACAAGAAGTAAATCCACAGCAGTTTGAAATACGTTGCTCTCATGATGATCTCCTCATGTTTTCCTAATAAAAGGCCATGGAACTTCACTCAGCAAGTCCGCATTAATGCAAGATTTTGGAAAGACTGTTGGTTTTATATAGGGAGTCAAATCCAACACGTCCCTGAGAATACTGTTCATGCAGTTAGTTTTCCTTGCTGCTGAACATTTCTGCTGGTTTTCCTTTGCATTTATCTGTCTTCAGTAGCATGTATGGAGCCTATTATGTTTTTTTTCCCAATAGATTAGAAAGCCATCTACTCTCCTATTTCGGCATTCGTAGACCATCATTCTTTGTTAAAATTCTCACATATTAACCTAACAACTGGAGTTTCTCCCTATCATCACAAATTATTAGTATCATCTCTCTCAGTTAAGCCCTTGTTTTTTTGGCGATGGTTTTTTCAGCACGTTTTCCTGGTACCAATCTCTCTGAAAAACTTTTGCCTACGCTTTGCTCTCAGAACATGTGTCTGCTTGGGTCTAGTATTACTCTTTCTTTCTTTTCAGATTTACTGCTTTTCACAAAATCATTTTCCATCTTGGGCATGAGATCAATTTTTCCAGTGTTCTTTTAATGAGCAACTTTGTCTTCTCTGTGTTAAAATATAGTCCAGACCTTACTAAGTGATCTTAGCTGGTCTATATTAATGGCCTGCCCTTCTCATTCTTTCTCACTCTCTAACTTTTTGTAATTTGCAGCTTTTTCTAGCAATAATTTTATATTTTTATTCAGGTCATTAAGGATGGTTTGGGTCCTGGATTCTTATCGAAATTGCTGTAAAGTTGTGAGCCAAAGCCCTGCAGAAATCTTACAGAAGTTTCCTTTATCAAACTAATTCATAATCTCATGGGAAAATAGGAAGGTTTTTTTTTTTTCTGACAAAACTAATTTTCTGTGTTGACTGGCGTTAATTATACTATCATCCTTTAATTGTACACTGATTGCTTCCTGTACCAGCCTTTCCATCAGTTTTCCTGACATTGATGTCAGGAAAATGATCTGCAGTTTCCTTATTAAATAATAGAACAATGCTTGCTTCTCCTCTGTCTTTGGGAACTTGCATGGAATTTCAAGATGTTTTTTCTTAGCTTGGTTCTTTTTAAACAATCTTGCTGAGGTTTAGGGTGAATACCCATTAAACAGGTATTATTTTACTTCCTGATATTTCAGAATCTTAGCAGTGAACATATGAATTTCTACTTCAATGGACCACATGAGGAATATTTTAATGGTACAGAGCTGATTTAATCTTTCTAGTCCTGTTTGTTACTATCACTATGAAATCTTCGTAACCCAGGATATAATATTCACCAAAGTGTACATGCAATTAATTTCATTGTTTTCTGTCTTACCATAATAAGTAAAACTGCTGTTTAGTCATTGCCCTGCAAACTCTGTGAAGCATCTGCTGTACCTAAGGTGCCCAGAAAATTTGTATCACAATGCAGTCCTGCTACAAATAGAGTAATAAATTTGACTAGTGTTAAAATTTTTAAGCATTTTATGAATGTAAAATTATACTCTCTCACTGACATTATTTACTTAGAGTAATAGAAGACTTGATCTCGTCCAGACCCCAAAGTAATTAACCTGTTGAACATTTCCTATTGGTCTACGTGGAAGACATTTTTGAAAGATAAAGTGTTCCTGTGACCCAGCTTGCACTGTACTTCACTGAATAAATTAACTCTTTTTTCACCCATTAGGAGTAAAACTGTGTTCTGATTTACTCCTGAGAACAAACATCATCGGTATTCTGTGTGCATCTGTATGCATCACTGGTTCTGGAAAAATAATTATGAATGAAAACCATCGCTATACTTTCTGAAGACCACAACTGGAGTCAGGACTTCTTTGTACTGGAAGCTGTACCACAACTATATCTCTTGCTTGGGTGGGTATGCCATCAAATATTCACATTTTTTTTTAATTTGCGGAAGGAGCAGGGGGAATGACGGTTTGTACCCAGTTCAGTACAGAGCCTACAGGTAAACACAGAAGCATAATGCAATGGGCATAAAAATTGTTTTCAGGGCATTTTAGAGATGCACTAGCATATTCTGGCAATTAAGTAAAGCGTTAATCTGTGATTGTGATAGATCAACAAAAAAATAAACAGTAAACAAGGTGAAGAGAGAGATTACTTGTGTCTAACATTGATATTTTAACCAAAGGTATAACCACTGTTCTGAACAAGCAAGGGGAATGTGTAAGATATTAGTTTGTAGCTAAGGTTAACTGCAGTGCCTCTAATTGAATATACTGGGCTTGTACGGCATTTTAATTATACTCAAGAACAAAATGTATGAGAACAGTTGGATTGAAAAGAGGTTGTTCTACATGCGTGCATGCCTGTTTCTGGATCTCATTTGATTTTTTTTTGGGGGGGGGTATGGAATACTCTGGATCCTTCTATTTTCTCCTTCAGTTTTCATGCCTGTCCCTCAAGACATCTGTGGTGCAGACATTTGTTCAGCCAAGGGAGGCTGGAGGAGTCTGTTCACCATGTACCATTGCTGGTCCCAAATCAGCTACAAGCTGATGAAGAGGTGTTCCCCGCAGTGGCAGTTCATACTGCCTCATCTCTTTTTTTTTAAGCTTTGGCTCACTTGAAGGCCTTCAAAACCTTTTAATACTAGGCAACTAGTTTCTGTCTGGTAAACAAAAGAAGAAAACTATTGGAGCAAATCAGTGAAATGGATCTTTATACTCTCCCATCAGCTAGCTTTGAGGCCAACCCCACTCTGCCTTCCTGAAGAAGTGAAGCTGTATTTCTCAGGAAAATAGTGAGTGATGCAAGAGCTACCAGGTCCAAATCGTCATGGCTACACATCTTTTCACACTTGGTGCTCCATTTCTGAAATTGCTACTTACATTTCATCGCTGGCAGGTCGCACACTGTTAGGTTTCTGAGGTAGGGGTTGTCCATGGCCATGTGTTTCTGCAGCATTCAACATAGTCAATTCTTCATGTGCTGCTGCAAAACCAATATGAATGACAAAGTCAACCAATTTTTGCTGGAATGCAAATACCACTTGCATCTCTTAAAAGCTTTTCTGTTAATCAGTGTCCCCCCATTAGATCAGTGAGGTCAGCACTAGTTGTCACTGCTCTTATGCTATGGCTATAACAAAGTGGAAAAATTATGTGATTTGACATAGGCTACAGAAAAAGTTTTTGTTATAGCTAAAATTACATCAGATGAGTCACTTGGTTTTAGTATTGCGTTTAGTCTTCTAAACCACTGGGGAGTTGAGTTTTAATCTATCTGTGTTTTCTAGAGCTGTGGGGGTTACACAGCTACTTCTGGCAGCTTACACCATGTCCTAGGAGAGACAGAAACAGTTACATCAACAGCGTGTTGCGGGCTGTGGAGACCTGATTTGGTGTCTTTTCTCCCAAATGGATCATGTGAGCATCTGAGACCAGCATGTACCTCACCGGTGACTGCCTGATCTGCTGGCCTTGTGGGCTTATGGTGAGGGAGAAACTCATCAGCCCTGAAAACAGGGAGCTGGCTTGTCCCTGAGCGGGGCCAAGCTCATCAGGGTGCTCTGAGGGAGCTTGGCAATAGGCAGTTCAGGCAGTTCTGGAGTGTTAACAGAGATCTAGTGCCTGACTGGGGCACCAGTATGGAGGTAGGTGATTCTGTTCATGTCCTCAAGCAGTCAGTTAGATACCTTGGGACTTAGAATGCCAGCAGTGCCGTTTGTAAGTACTCCTGGAAGCTGCAGTCAACGATCAGTGACCAGCTACCTGGGGTTTTTCACTTAAAAAATTTAGGCATAGATTTATTTTGGTAGGATATGAAAATGTAAACTGTGACTTTCATCCTTCAAAAGCAAAACGTTTCATATCCAATAAAGGAGGCAAGTACCTGCATGTTAGCTGTTGTGACAGCCCACTTTTAAGGCCTTCAGTGTAGAGTTTAGACTGGGGAGAATCAAACTCTGTGAGAACAAAGCTGCCAGAAAGAGCTAGGTGCACGGGGACAGTGATACGGAAATAAGCACAGAATTTTTCTAAACCATTCCAGTTTGGAACAACAATATTAAGGAGACTTTTGATGAGCCTGAAATTCCTTCCAGCTGCTTGAGAGCTACCGGCTGCACCTGACATTCCTGCTTTCTGACTGCAAATTCTGGTCTCTTTTTAGAAACTTGAAGAAAAAAAAAAAGAGCTTATTGAATTTATCTTAATTTTATTTATTTCCCAAGTAAAATGGTTATGCGGAAATAGAAGTTCGTGGTGTTCTCGCAGCTCAAATAATAATATGAGCACCCTCGAGGAAATGAAATGTGACACAGCCTGGGCCAGCCTGCGAGGACAGCTGAGCTGCTCAGTTCCTCCTGCACCAAACACC
Source organism: Tetrax tetrax (assembly GCA_009806455.1). Taxonomy (NCBI): domain Eukaryota; kingdom Metazoa; phylum Chordata; class Aves; order Otidiformes; family Otididae; genus Tetrax; species Tetrax tetrax. Next base: position 740,676 of record WHYT01017925.1, read on the forward strand.
TGCGTACCCCCGCCACTTCCCTCCTTTCTGTACGAGACCAAGTGACTGAGGTGCAAAAGGGACTGAAAGACAGTATTTTTGTGTGTGGTACATGGCCTTTGTCGGTCATGTTGTTTTCCTTTGTTAGTGATCTAGAAGAGGGACTTTCTGTGTTTTTTAAGAATTACATTTGTATTGACAGGACTGGATTCTGTGTTGACCGGAAAATGGCTACTGCAGGCCCACCTGAACCACATTTCTTCCTCTCTTCTTACTTTAAAGTCCTAAAAATCCAGGATAAATCAGGAAACATTTGCCACTGTATGTTCTTTCAGTGTGAAGGAAATCCAACATATTACTGATAATTGACCAGAATAGTTCTTTTGGTAAATCTACATCTCCTGTCAATCTGCTCTTTAGATGTCTTTGAGACATGGATTGATTTATCCTTCCAGCATTTCTGACTTAGGCCAAATCTTTTTGTTAGTTTACAGGAGATAAATCACAGCTATTCCCTTTAGTTCCTTAGTGGCTGACTCTTAATTTCTTGATCTCTATCTGTCTGTGAATAAAAATAGGACCTTGTTTTCCTACTTAAAAGTAGTTTAGGGAGATAAGAGAATAGAGAGTTGTATGGAAGGAAAACCAGCAAAGGAAAAACAAAAAAATCAATCTTCATGATGGTTTTGAATTTTTAGTGAGGTTGAACGGTGTTCATTTTATATGGACTAATAGTCAGTTTAACTGTTGCATGGAGTTTAGTATTACTATTAGGAAAAACAATTTTTGCCACTGCTGTAATCCTGTAAGTCTATTGCTTACTGTAGTATGAATTACTTAGAATGGAAAATGTGTAACAAAAAGGATATAAATATATACATATAAATAAAAGGAACAGGAATTGGAATTCTATAATGCTTATAGTTACTAATAAAGAAATATAAAAAATTATAGTTACTAATAAAGACATATAAAAATAAAGAAATATAAGTTGTTCTTAAACTAGTCAGTAAAGTTGAAAGTGAACACTGCAAGCTCCCCGAAGTGCTTTCCAGTCATAAAAACTTGTAGAATGTAGATTTTAACCCAGATACAACCCCGCTGAGCATTGAGGCGAAACGTGCATAGTACTATTGTTTTCTTTTGCCAACAGCCCTTACTTGCGGCGGTGCTCCCTGAAGGTTCAGGCTGTTTTTCATTCGGAGTGGCTCAAAGCATTAGGACGGTTTGGTCACTTCACATCTCAGTAGGAAAGCTTCAGATTGAAACAACCTCCCTCATTCAAAAATAGAGCTTCTTTCTTTTTTCTTCGCTTCTCCCAGGATTCTTGCTGTTTCTGAAGAGCTATGCTCATGAATCATAATATAAAATAATTTCTGAAGCTCTTACAACAAGTTGATTAAAAAAAAGAGTGAAATGTCTTTCAGTTTATGTGTTTATCTGTGTCTTTGAGTATCTGTCAGTTAACTTTAACTCCAGGTTCCTTCAAATCCACTAGCCAGCATCAGGCAAATCTGGTGGAAAGAAAAAGATAACAAAATAGCGTGAGCATCTCAAAAACATAGGAATGCTGTGGAACAGAGATGCGGTGTTAGTGCCTTCAGAGAGTCAGGGTGTCACCCAGCATCTCAGGAGAAGACAGCACCCACGCAGCAGAGAGCTTTACAGCCTGCCAGCGCTGGAGCTTCAGCTCGAGCTCGGTACCCTTCCCGGTAGGTGTTAGACAGTGAGGTCTCTCCTGCACGGGTTCTTCGCTGCCTTCAGTGTTACATGATTCAGCTAAAAACCTCTAAGTCACAAAATACAAATTAAAAAAAAAAACACAGCTGGATTTATTCTGATGCTCCCAGAACACATGGTTCTCCTGCTTCAGGCTGCAACCTACCTGCTTTTTTGCTTCTTTGCCTCTGCTACAGTTGAGCTTAAACATTTCTTACCCACTACTTCAAAAAACTGTGGAGATAGCCTGACTTTCATTTGCCCTCCTATTTTTAGTTTCTTTTTGGAAGGAATCAGAGAAATGTCCCTCGGCATATCACCCATCAGCCCATAAATACCCTTTCAAGTCAAGAGTAAAGTACTCTTCTGGTATCTCCAGTGTTCTCACCACATTTCACTGCATTCCTTTTCATTTGCACTCTTATCATCACCAGCGCTTGAAAACACCTTACACTCCAGTGCAAAAGCTCCTCTCCTGTTCAAATCTCGCTCAGAAAACTCTTCGTTTGTAGCGTTTAGAAATGCAGGTTAATAGCAGGAGAGCCATCACGATCTGGCCGCTCACACTGGTGGTTCTGGTTTATCGCTGGCCTTTGGATCTCGCTGTGTGCCGCTCACAGAGCCGTGCTGCTCGGTAAAGGTCCTTGGGACACGGAGCAGGCCTTTGTGTTTTGTACAGAGTGTTGTTTCTGTTCTCTGGCTGAATGTCTTGACCTTTAAAAGGCAACTCCGGGCCTGTCAAAATGTGTTTTATTTAATCAAGAATCTAATTCAGAAATAGCAAACCTCTGTTGCAGGCCTGATGCTGTTCATGCCAACGCAACTTTGCCCACACAAATCTTGATGAAGCTCAAATAAAAAGAGCTGTAAACACAGAAGAAAAGGCCTTCAAAAGGAGGAGAAAAGCTTTTCTTAATATCTGCTTTCTTTCTTGTTGACAAAGCAGACAATTTGGGCTCAGGTTAATCTGATTTTATTCCAAAAATGAGAAAAATATAACTGATATTTTCTTCAGCCTAGCAGATTAGTCAGCAAGCTAAGCACAACACACTGAAATGAAACAATTTAAAGAAAGCCATTAAAGGTAAATACACTTGTGTAATCAACCACAATGTTCCCTTCGGTACAGGACATTACAAGAAAGCTGGTTGTGCTGTAGCCTTGTTGATTTTCACTGACTACAAAGCAGAATAGAAACTTCCTACATAAATCCTTGGGTGCCAATGCAGGAAGGTGGCTCTGTAATCTGAGCTCTCTGACCCTGGCAGAGCGGCAGACTGTAAGCTCACCACCTAAAGAAATTATTTTCAAAAAATCAGTGCTGTAAGGAGAACTTGCTGTTTTATTAATGTTAAAGAAGTGAAATAACTGAAGAAATATGAGCAGTGCATAAAAGCAGGGGAGCAAATGGAAAAAAATGCTTTTGAAGCGTGCCCTGGGCTCTCAGAGAGCCTCCCATCGATCTCCCTTCCGGTTCGTCCTGGCAAACAGCTGGCACAACGCGTGCTCCGCAGGCAGGCGGACAGCATCCTTCACACAGCTGGGCTAGCTGGGGCACAGATGCTTTCGCTTGCACTTGGTAGCTTCAGCTAGCTTCCAGAGTTTTGGCAGGATCATTCACAGATGTTTGACACACAGAGGTGAGACAGAAAATAATTGAAAAGGAATGTACATAGATTATAGAAGTTAATACGTAGGTTTGTCTGACTATTGTCTTTATCAGACTCTCTAAAGTCCATCTCTGTGGATCTGGTAGGAAATTATATATATGATTGCACTAAAATTCCTTCTTTAAAGTTCTGAATCTCAGAAATTAAGGAAAGAAGCCTTTTCTGCTTTATGTGTACGTAAGAGCTTTGACGTGCTTGTGAAAGGCACTGATCTGTCACTGCTAGGGCCGAGGTCCCGATCCACGGAGCACAGCGCACGGCTCTCTCTTCAAAGAGCCTTTCTTTCAGCGTGCCTGAAGAGTGACTTCGATTTCCTTCTCCTAGCTGAGCCTCTGCCTGCTCACATCCCTTGGCTCCCTCCAGTCACTGCAGGTTTGCCAATAGTGAAAGTAGTAATGACTTTCTTATGTTAACACGGTCTGCTGGAAAGTGAATGGAATAAAAAAACCTCACTTCTCGCGCTCTGCCAAACAGCCTCCAGATGGGTGGTGGGCTTGCTTCCTACTAACTAGAAGGTTTCATTGAAAGAAGAAAGCTTGAGGCAGCCCATACATGCTGTTTACTTAAGCGCGTGTTCTACTCGTTGTGGTTTAACTCATTCGCTGTGCCTGGCTGCTCTGCAGCCTCTGATGCTCTCATGCTGGGCATCTCAGCAGCCGTGCAGAGGTGTGAGGCTGAGGTAGCATCCTTCTCAATACCACACATTTCCTGGGGATGACTAAATCTCCACATCACCAGCTTTTACCCTCTTTAGACCAAAGACCTTTCTTCTCATTCCTAAGAACTAAACACGTCCCTATAAAAGTCAGTAGACACTGAGGTGGCCCTAAGAGTACATTTTTAGGAAAGGAGATAAACAAATTAGTGACAGACAACAAGTATTTTAACAAGAGAATCTAATTTTTGCCTTTTCACTGCATGTTATGCAATGTACGGTGAGCGCTGTATTTGCTGGCAAAGGAGGGAAGTCTGGGGAATCTATTCATTTTCATCCACATTTAAACAAACACTTGCTCATAACCATGACCAAGAAAGGAAGCAAAAGTACTTAGAAAACTTATATTAAGTGTTCTAACTCAATGTTTATATTTTGTTCCTGAAAAATATACTGACTGTATTGATAGCATAGTAGCGTTCAGCTCCTGCAGTCTGATGTGAGAGAGGGCTCAGTGAATATTTTTAACCTTGTATGGAAACTTAATTTTGTTTTCAAAATACCTGCAGCTCAGAACAGTCTGAGCCATTCTGAAGCAAAAAATTGTGGCCTTCAAAGAAAGTTCATATGACTCCCACAGGGTAATCACGTCTGGGAGAAAAAAGCTAGTAGTGTCCAGAGATAGGACTCCCTCTGAGAAAATCTATCACTTCCCCTAACTTTCTAGTATTTTGGGAATGTGATTTTAAGATAGAGGTCTTATGAACACCAAGGATACTCCTGTAGGAAGATGATTTATCTCAACCAGATAGCTGTCTTAGATTTATTCCAAATTGCTACGTAATGCCCCTACTAGCTAAGGTTTTGTAGATTTTTGTCCTCCTGCCACAGAAAGGATAAGTCATGAACTCCGTTACACAGCAGATCTTGTGTTTTTAATGAAGAGTGCTGTCACTGCATGGCTTGGTTTTCCTCAGGGATGCCCCACATCTTTTGCAGAGTTGAGACAAAATGCTTTGCTTTTACTTATTACCTGCCTTGAAATAAATTAAATCAATTGTAATGATGAAAAAAAGGAGGAATTGTCAAAGACAGGGATTTTATAGCAAGGAGTGGCTCATTGTTTCATATTTCTGGGATAACGATAGGCTATGCTGCATAGATTTGTGCCCATCATTAACCTCCCCAAACGCAGTAATGCATGAGAAACATCACAGACTTAGGATAAGAAATGGTGCAGTGATACCTGGACCCATCTTTGCCGTCCACTTCACCATCCTGTTCTCATCACTCCTGCAAAACTAAATACGTTTGAGTAGCACAGACACTCTTTACGCAGTGGGTCAAATTCTCGTCTTACCCTGTACTGTGTGTTTGGAGTGACGCATTTCACTAGGGATTGTCTAGATCCATGCCAATGCAGTGACAAGTAGAAGCTTATTGAAAATGACGTTTTGTCCTCTTTGGGAGATTTGCACCTGACGTGCTATCCCTATCAGAACTGTAAGGAAGCGCCAAATCTGGACGATGGTAATGTTTTTATTTCACCATGATATTTTTGCTTTACTTTTTTTCTTTACCCTCCTAGATTCAGCTTTTTCTAAAATAACATTTTTACTGCTTAGGTACCACAATAGTTTACAGAAATGGTCTTGTCTCCGGTGCTGTCATGGCAATACTTGGTGCTGTCCATCAGCCTGACTATCTCCGAGTGACTGATGCCGTGGCTGAGCCAGATCAGCCCTCTGAACGTTGCTACCGTGGAGGAAATACAGGGATCTCCAGTAAGAGCTCAGTGTAGCTCTGGTTTATCTGTATGATCAAACGAAGTCAATAGATATACTCAAGAATATTTGTTCTTATACTTTAAGGACCTTATTCTCCATAACTCTGTGAGCTTAATTCAGATTTACGTTGGTAAGGAGAGGAGATTCAGGTCATTTTCACTTAAAAATAACAGGTACAAAAAGAAAAACAAAAAAAGGTCCTGACGATTATTTCTTGGCAATTGCAACTTCCTGTTAGAAGCAAACACACATGCTTTTTTCAAAATGACGCAGATGTCTCCGCACGTCCGTAGCTTGGGAAGATGCAGATGGACTTGTGTTTTGAGAAAAAACAACAGGCAGTCAGTCTGGAGCGGAAAAACAGTCTTTGATATTTTGTGGCTGTTACTTTTTGATAGAGGCATTCACACGCGGTCAGCCGTCCCGGAGCAGAGGGGGAGCTGGGCAGCCCCGCATAAATGCTTCACCCTGAACCTCCACAGCTGCCGGTGCTGGTCTTAGAGCCAGAGTGCCGCGCTCTGCCATGCCCGCGTGGGCTGGAGGCAGAGCACGGCGAGCGAGGGCAGGCTGCGGTGAGACCTGGCCGTCGGCGCCGTCCCGAGAGTTGTGCTGCCGGGGTAGCGGGAGGTGATGCTCAGGCACGGCCGGAGGTATGCGACGTGGGGGGCTGAGCACGGGCCGGGAGCGCAGCAGTCGCGCTCAGCCCGCTCTTCTGTTTGAATTGGCTTCTTCATGGAAGAGAAGAATTTCCATCTCGCAAATTAATCTATGGCTGCGGCGCAGAGGCCAGCAGTAAAATACCTGTGGATAGATGGGTGGAAAGCTGGAGCTGTGAACCAGAGAAAGGCCCTGAGTACCTTAGCGCCTCAAGTTCTCCGTTTCATGAGCAGGGCTTCCAGCAGTGCGATTTCTTCCCATGTAGAAGTAGGGTTTTAGTTATTCTTTCCTTCTGATTTTCTGACATTTTTGTCTAATTGGCTAATTTTTAGTGGCTTGATATAGCAAAGAGTCAGAATTCCCTATCTCCATTTCTACCACTGTCACAATCTAGGATTATTCTTGTTATAACTGATTCTTTGCTATAAGTAATTAGTAAGTTATTTCTGGACATAAATAAATAAAAAACAGTTCCTGACCAAAATAGGTCATAATTTAATATGAGCAATAATTTACATTTTTTAATTAACTTTGTCTCAGATTACTTCAGCTGCAAACCAGGTATCAAATATTTATTTTCATTTACATCACGAGCTTTCCTTCATTAACACTTATAAAAATATTTACATAAGAGAAATAAGAGATGCTCTATTACGTCAAAGTATTGCTGAGGAGAAGGGAAAGATGTGGTCAAGTAAAAATAAATATTCAGAATCCCATGTGGAGAAGTGCAGTGAACAGAGGCTTGAGACACCAGCCTGACATTCATCTAACTGAATTTGGCCAGAAGGTACACTATAGAGTCTTCTTTGTCACAGGTTACATTTCACCTGCCTTCTGCAGTAGAACATTGATCTCTGATTTTGAATCACTATTTTTCCACATATCAAGTCATTTGATACAGGAAAGTATGTTAGTGACTGGAAGTGGAGAAAGTTGCCCATTTATTTTTTCTAAGAGATCATCTAGGAATCGGCAAACTGTCGAACAAGGGTTCGTTCCTGCTGCTGAAGTAAGAAGGATTGCAGTGCCTGCTTGATATGGCTTGTACAGGAAAGAATTCTGTCTCTTTTTGAAATTTCCTTTATGGTGACATCAGGCAATGCTCTGAGTTGACCAGTGCAAAAGAGTACAAGGGAGATCAGAGAAAGGGGTTCAGTCTGTATCAGTTACGAACAGCAGAAGAGACTGTTATTTCATCACCAGTGAGTGGGTACGATTGCATGTGATCCCTGAAAGACTCCTTAAGTCTTTTATCCAACCAGACTGGAAAAACTCATATATATCAAAAGTTTTCACACACTACCATAAAATACTCGGTTATTAGGGAAACTTCAAATTCCTTTTACCTCTGCAAGAATAAAATAGTCACTTTGGAACTTGTCTTCTATTAAAAGGAAAAAAAAAAAAACCAAAACCAGCTATAATTCTTTCCATGAACTTAATCAGAAAAAATTTTCTGGGAAAATTTTCTTTTTAGGAGAAAAAACCCACTTAAAAGCTCCACGTGGCACAGATTCAGCATCCGATTCCGTAGCAGTTGCTGGGCAGAGGTGGGGAGAGCTGGTGGGTACTCACAGGTATGTTGTTTGGTGAGGTAGAGCAGACAGCGTTCAGCTTTGCTTATGTCAGCTCTAGACAATACAATAAATGCCATTCTTTAATAATCTTAATCTGTGATTAAGAAAAAGAAGCAGAAAGTGGTGTGTTGAACTGAAACGTTCAACACTAATGAAATGGTTAATGAGCTGAGGTTATTCAGGGGAATAGGCCTTATTGCATGCAGTGTTGTAGAGAAGGACGCTCTCCTGCCGCGTTTGACATCCCAGATGCAGGACTTGTTTTCCTCAGCCAGTCGGATCGTGAGGCGGCTGAGCCAGGTCCCGTTCAGGCTCCAGCTAACCCCACTGGTAAGGTGAATGCCCCGCAGTGCAGATTAGTCAAAGTTTCTCATCAAGACTTACCCTTCCTCCATCAGAGGCTGCTGACCCCTAAATTTGATGCTGTAGCTATTCATGAAATTTGTGCTAAACACAGTTCATTTCGAGAAAAAAAAAAAGGCAACTCAAACTACTTATAGTAATACTTAAACTAACCTGGATTATTTTGAAATATCTATCTGAAGGACTTAACTACCTGCGAATTATGTCAACAAATGTAAGGAGATGGTAATCTAGAAACGTGATCATGACAGAAACCTTTACATCTGGTTGATTTGCAGCCAAAAGAAAATAAGTGGCTTCTCCCCATGTTTTCTTTTCCAAAGCCTGTTTGTTTGAGAAGTAAGGCTTCTCTGAAACCAAAGATAGCCAGGAAAAAAAAGAACAGCTTAATTACAATATAAATTACAAATTAATTTAATGCTGAGAAGGCATTCTGAGAAGCATGGTAGTAATATAGCTGAGGGAGAGTGAGATAAATAAGCTTGCACTAATGTCAGCACTAATAAGGACCCTGTTTTCAGCAGCTGAGCTGGCGTGGTCAGAACTAGCTCAATTATGTCTGTGCTGTATACAGCCTGCAGTGCAGATAAAACCAGAAAAAAATCAGTGTCTGGGTTTGAAGGCTAGCTCTCATGGCAGCAAAATATTTGAGACTATTCCAGATATGCTCACGAGGAATTTGCACAAATTCTTCTTTTCGACTTGCAAGGAGGTACAAAGCTTTCTTTTAGTGACTTAGAAGAGAATTTTAAAGAATGATACACAATGCACTGGACTGGAAGTCAATAGAGCTGGTTTTTGTCAGTCAATTTCTTGGAGCTTATTTCACCTCCTACCTCTGGTCTGTTAGGAGCTAACAATCTACAAGAGCGATATATTACAGATATTGCACAGTTCTACATACAGTGGGAACACATCATTCAGGTTCTTAAGTGCTATTGTAAGACATAATAAAGAGTATTGCCCTGGTTTTGGCTGGGATGGAGCTAATTTTCTTCCCAGTAGCTGCTGGGCTTTGGATTTAGGATGGGATTTGGTATGTGAGGAACGTTGATAATACACGGATGTTATGAGTTGTTGCTAAGAGATCAAGGACTTTCTCAGCTCCCCAGGTTTTGCTAATGTGCAGGTGCAGGGAGCTGGGAGGGGTATGGCCAGTACAGCTGATCCAAACTGGCCACAGGAAGTATTCCATACCACAGACGTCACGCTCAGTGTATACGTGGGGCCTGGCCGGTGGGCATCTCTCTCTTTCTCTGGAAACTGCTGTTCCAAGATCACTGCTTAGGATCATTCCAAGATCACTCTCTGTTCCGCTACATGATCGCAGCTCGAGACAGGCTCATACCAAGACAGGCGGTGAGAAATTGTGCATCACTCGTTTAGTATATTCTATTACAATTATATTTTGAAGTTATTATTAATAACAATTATTATTATATTTTCCTTTGCTGTCATAAACAAATGTCTTTATCTCAACCCATGAGTTCTCCTTTCTTTCCAGTTCTCTCCCCATCCCACCTAGGAGCGGGGAGGGTGAGCAAGCGGCTGCGTAGTATTGAATTGCTGACTGGGGTTAAACCATGACAAATATTAAACATTACCTTGAGAGGTCACTTTGCAGTTTTATGGTGAGAATAGAGATGCAAGTGTGGCATTCAGCTGTGTGGATGAAGGCTTTGGGGGCTTTAGAAATGCTTTTCATTTTAAAGCTGTAACTTCATCTGTGAGCTTGCAGGCATTTCAAATAAAATGCTTTATTCTTTGAAGGTGTGTGTACATGGATATAATTTGTCAAGTATGTACAAAAACCTGCTTACAGAACTTGCCTCTCTACATATTTTGGGAAACAGAGAGATTGTTTCTGTAAATTATAATCAAATGTACAAATTATATAGAAAATTACAAACAAATTACAAACAAAAAATCTTGATTGAAACATTCAGCCAAGCACTAGAAACAAATGACTTTGAATTCCAAAATTCTAAATGAACATATTTTTGCCTCTCTAGATTTATATAAACTGTTCTAGTTCTCCACTAATTTCCTCTTTGTTCTCAGAGCTGTGTTTGTATTTGGTTCCTTTGGCTGACTTGAGCATCCTTTTCTACCTGGAGTCCCTAAGTTGGATTTTCAAGTCGAGTACTTTTCTGGGGGTGCTCAGCACATCAGTCCCTTGAGGGCTAAATTTGGAAAGCACCCATTGTTATGATGAATGGCCTTTGGAGTACCTTGTAGTAGTGAGTTAAATGATGGATTTCCCAAAGCTTCCTAAAGAAGCATTTCCTACTTCAGACCAGGGCACACGCTCTGCTAGCTGTTTAATCGAGTGACAGAAGGAATAGCCGTAGTCAAAAGCCAGAAGAGGAACAATTATCCGGTCAGATAATTTGAACATCTTTAAAAATGGACTCCGCAGTGCAGTGAAGTATAATTTAATTTTCCTCCAGACATTAAAAATATTAATAAGAAGTCACTGTGAATTATGAACAGTACAAAGTGTTCAAACCAACTGAATTGTAAATTCCTTTTGGTGAAATTCCAGAGGTCTACTTCAGTCTTACAGAAAAGATTTTTGGCCTGATACTGTGCTGCTTTTGCAGTTCCTTTGTTTTAGTACCAGCAAAGAGAAGCAGAAGGCTGGACCAGCCGTTCTTCCTTGGGACAAAAGCTGAAAAGATCAAGAAGCACTCTTGATATTATCTTTAAAAAAGAAATAAGCTACTGGCTAAGGTCAGGAGTAATGGGGGTGAGTTGTTTCATAACTAGTTTGGATATCTTCCACGAGTTGGTTAGAGAAAAATGATATAATTCTGAAACGATAGCAGAGAAAGCACAAATAGCAAATTATTCTAATGGAAGTTTTTGTAGGCAAAGCCTTTCATTGTAGCTGTTCAAAATGTCCAAAAGGGCAAAGTAACAAGTGTAAATACATTTTGTTTTTTCCTTGAAGCAATGCCCAGTGTCACTGGAGCTCCATTTGTTCAAGTAAGTAGGAATATAGCGGTACAAAACCAGATGGTGTTTGCTGTTATGAGATGACAGATGTTCCCTTCTCCTTAAGATTATGCAGTTCAGTGTAATGCAGTTAGAGCTGGGTTATGCAAAATACTGAGCTGCCTCAGCTCCCATTAACTGCCAGGGCAGCTGGAGGGTCCCGGTACCTCCCAGGAGGTGCATAGCACTTAGGAGTCAGGGACCTTATTAGCTGAACTCTTCACCTAAACGCTTGGTTTTGAGACGGCCCGATCATCAGTTCCATTGAAATCAGTTTTCAGCATCTCTGGGATCACTCTCCCCTGACACTCGTCAGGCCCGAAAATCAAAGACCTTCCCTTCTTTTCAGGTATTGAACTGTGTCGAAAGTGGTCACTTGATTGATGCAATTATGTGAATGTAGTAATCCCAGTGAATGATAACCTGCTTGAAACACACATGTGTCCATTGCACAGAGGTAATAAAGAGAGATAAGATAATCTTCGTGCTCAGTAGAAAACGCAGTAAAAACTAAACAGTTCCAGATGCTGGACAACCTGCAGTATGAAAGTATTGGGTGAGCCCACTCAGCCTGGAGCCTAAGCGGGTCTTGAACGCAGCCATCCTAGAATTATCAAAGGAATTTTTTTCTCCTTCAAAAGAGGTTTCTTTTGAAATGGCAGCCAGCATTGTTTAATCTATTAATATGGACCCTAAGATGAGGGTGGCAAATGTCTAAAAGTCAGATTTAAAGAGCCACTGTACGATTTTATAAAAGGGAAATACAAACACTGAGTGTGCTCAGAAATATCCTCTTTATACATAGTACACAAAGAAATGCACCTTGCAAAGTGAGGCTCTAGCGATCTGCATTTATTAAACACAGGCACTGAAAGTCAGGATCACTTTGTGAGAAGTGCTTGTTGAACTTACTGTTCCCAGATTTTGTGATTGCAGTTTGAGGTGAATAGTTTCTTATTTTCAGGAATAGTGGAGATCTACACCTCCTTTTCACAGCATTTAAAGTTTTGATGGCTTTGGCAATCTGAGAATTGATCATTCTAATCCAATTTCAGCACTCCAAAGGGAGGCACACAATTTTGGTGAATGCTTCTGAAGGTGCCGGTTCTTTTGTATTGGATTAAGCACAAAGACACATTCCAGAGTTATGGAATAATTCAGTTGTTGTTTTTTTTTTTTTTTTTAAATCAGCAAGAAAGGCAATCTGATGAGGTAATTATTGCTGTGGGCCAATGTGTATAAAATGTTCACTAGGAGCAAGTGAATCTTAAATTTATTTGTGATAAATTGAATGAAAGAATAGTTGTAAATGAAGTAGCAAACCCCCCAGATTATCACATGGTGGGTGCTAGTAACCTATTTAGTCAGGACTAAAGAGAATGATAAGGAATATAGAGACTTCTAAGAAAACTCACTAAGTGGATAATGCAACAGAAATCATATTAATTTGTTGATTAATGCAAATAATGTATGTTAAAAAGTGACTTCTAGAATCAGGAATATGTCTAGACTGGTTTCTGGCTATTTTGATGGCATTTATAGTGACTTCAGCACTAGAGCCAGAAAATACTCAATGCCTTGTTCCCTGTTGCCACCCTGTCATTTCCAGGCACCCTTTCTCCGTGCCACAAGGAACTGACAGCTCTACCGCTGCTCCTTGTTGTAGAGTTTCCTCCCATGCTGTTCGTGTTACAGACACGGGGACCGTAGGCAGGTCGCTGCTCTGAGTGCCC
>WHYT01017925.1:763093-798304 GCA_009806455.1 Tetrax tetrax
GTAAAAACTAAACAGTTCCAGATGCTGGACAACCTGCAGTATGAAAGTATTGGGTGAGCCCACTCAGCCTGGAGCCTAAGCGGGTCTTGAACGCAGCCATCCTAGAATTATCAAAGGAATTTTTTTTTCTCCTTCAAAGGAGGTTTCTTTTGAAATGGCAGCCAGCATTGTTTAATCTATTAATATGGACCCTAAGATGAGGGTGGCAAATGTCTAAAAGTCAGATTTAAAGAGCCACTGTACGATTTTATAAAAGGGAAATACAAACACTGAGTGTGCTCAGAAATATCCTCTTTATACATAGTACACAAAGAAATGCACCTTGCAAAGTGAGGCTCTAGCGATCTGCATTTATTAAACACGGGCACTGAAAGTCAGGATCACTTTGTGAGAAGTGCTTGTTGAAGTTACTGTTCCCAGATTTTGTGACTGCAGTTTGAGGTGAATAGTTTCTTATTTTCAGGAATAGTGGAGATCTACACCTCCTTTTCACAGCATTTAAAGTTTTGATGGCTTTGGCAATCTGGGAATTGATCATTCTAATCCAATTTCAGCACTCCAAAGGGAGGCACACAATTTTGGTGAATGCTTCTGAAGGTGCTGGTTCTTTTGTATTGGATTAAGCACAAAGACACATTCCAGAGTTATGGAATAATTCAGTTGTTGGGTTTTTTTTAAAAATTAGCAAGAAAGGCAATCTGATGAGGTAATTATTGCTGTGGGCCAATGTGTATAAAATGTTCACTAGGAGCAAGTGAATCTTAAATTTATTTGTGATAAATTGAATGAAAGAATAGTTGTAAATGAAGTAGCAAACCCCCCAGATTATCACATGGTGGGTGCTAGTAACCTATTTAGGTTAGTCAGGACTAAAGAGAATGATAAGGAATATAGAGACTTCTAAGAAAACTCACTAAGTGGATAATGCAACAGAAATCATATTAATTTGTTGATTAATGCAAATAATGTATGTTAAAAAGTGACTTCTAGAATCAGGAATATGTCTAGACTGGTTTCTGGCTATTTTGATGGCATTTATAGTGACTTCAGCACTAGAGCCAGAAAATACTCAATGCCTTGTTCCCTGTTGCCACCCTGTCATTTCCAGGCACCCTTTCTCCGTGCCACAAGGAACTGACAGCTCTACCGCTGCTCCTTGTTGTAGAGTTTCCTCCCATGCTGTTCGTGTTACAGACACGGGGACCGTAGGCAGGTCGCTGCTCTGAGTGCCCTCAGAGCCGTGACACGTAACGCGACGCTTAGGTGCCTTCTCCAGCTGCTAACGCCCTTGCGATCCCCCAGGCTAGCGCTGAGCACTCCCGATTCCCACCACCACAGCATCCAAGCACAGCGCCCTAAGCTCCGTGTAAGAAATTCCCTACTAATGAAAATGTCATTACCGTTCATTAGGAGGAGTTTCTCCGTGGTCGTCACTTATCAGTTTAAAGTCAGTGAGAAACTAAACTCTTTGTTATTTCAGGGCTGGTTGTGCAGTCTCAAGTACAATCACCCATTCTTAACGTCTGGGCGTTACCACTTAGTCTAGAAGGATATAGTTACAGAGCAGCTCTAACATAATTTAAGAAAACATGCCCTGAGAGTTCATTCATCCTTGCCTTGAAAGTTTCTCAATTCCTGCTGAACCTCAGCCTTGACCTCCTCTGAACAGAAACAGGAGAGAGTGACTTCAAAGTTCATACATTTCCTGGGTAACAGAGTACGCTACCAAGTTTGTATTAGCATCTATTAAAATAATTTTTCATCAGTTAATTCCAACATTATTTCATTTTTTTTTTATTTTAGTGATATAAATATGAGAATTCCTTCATATAAAATTGTAAGTTTGATTTCACTTGTCAATTCTCTGCATTTGGAAGAGCAGAATTTTCTTTGAAATACCATCATTTGAAATAAAGTAATCTCCAAGGAATTGCTGTTTTTAAAAAAGTGGATATCTTATACCAGCTCCCTCTAAATTTTTCCATTTTTTAAACAATGCTCTATTTTTATGTAAGCAATAGGCATGCCAGACACTTGGATGAAAAATATGATGTGTATAGTGCGTTTCATTTCTTTCTTGACGTAACAACCTAAGTTGAAAAAACACAGCGGTTTGTAGGAATTAAGTTATGACATAAAACAGGCTATTTATTTGAAGAGAAGGAGACAATTTGCAATTAAAAACAGAGAGATGAAGGCTGGCAAAATCTTATGGAACTGTATAAAAGTATGGATGTGACTCGCTGTGTCCATGTGACAATGTGCAGAGCATCGTCATTCCAGGACAGATTACGGAGCGGAGTTTCATTAGGGAGGAACCTGAATACTAAATCTAGTAAGCGTACAAAACCAGTTACTTCGGGACTTCAGCAGGCACTGGTAGGAGCTATAGCATCACGTTAAACAAAACATTGTCTGCCTGAAATTACAACGTAATTTCAGGAGGAGCAGGCTGGCATGAAATAAATATTTGAGGTTCAGTCCATTTAGGCAATTTGCCCAAAATAATAGATGATGGTTAAAAACTATATTTGGTTTCCAAATACTCATCCAAATGCATTCCACTTGGCAGCTTGACAGAATAGTCACTTTTTACAATTTTATGCCATTAAAATCAGAGGTCACATAAAGTGTAACTATCCAAACATCAGCCTAATTATTAATACCTTGTGTCTGTAAAGGGCTTTTGTTCCCTGTCAAGACGCCTTGACACTATAGCATAAATACGGTAATTCTCCTCCTCTACCATCCTTCTCTTCCTCCACCCCAACCCACACACAAAGTGGCATTTAAATATGACTCTTCACACTATATCATAAATATTAATGGCATGAAACTCAGGGCTTGGCATTTTTCATTAATGGCCCTCTTCATCACTGGTTCACACCCGGACTGCAGCCAGCCCCTATGTAACTGGCTGACATTTTTTTAAAACAATGTTAATATTGAAGTGAAACAAAACGCTGGGATAATTTTTCGCAAATTAAAATTGTTGGCAAACCCTCTTTCCACATTGTGTGCTTGGGATGTCATTTGGCATGACCTCTTGAACAATGCCCATGTTGGCTTGGCATGGTTTGACTTGTAATTACAGTTTACGCCTTTCAGCCACTTCCTACAATACCTCCAAATGAGCTGTGGATGGAAATGTAATGTAACACTTGGGCTGGTTTTGGAAAAAAAAAAAAAACAAACAACACTTTTTTCCCTATACTCCAACTTTTCTAGTCATTTCCATAGAAGGATTAGTGCTATTGTTGGTAATACAAGAAAATGTCTGTCTTGGTTCCTGTGGTCACTTGCATCATTTCTGTCCTTTCAGTGTGAGCTGTACCAATTGTTTGAAGTTGTAAATTAAACAACAAATGATATTTTGGTGGTATTTTTGTCAGTGTTCAAGATTTAATTGTCTGTTTTCTATCTGCCTGAATAAAATACATATAGCTCAGGCTGCTGAACAACATTGACAGCTCAACCCTACAAGATAATGAGCTTCTGAACAAGCTGCCAGATACTGACACAGTTCCTTAATCAGCAAGTATGTGCTTGGCTCTTCTTGCCCTTCATTGTTTATCTGAGTAAGGACCACAATGTTCATGTCTCATAGGCTTGAGCCTTGAAGTTCCTAGATCGTCACCAAGAAGCTGACTTTTCAGTAAAACAATTGGTTCGAATGAGAACAATCATAATTTGTCTTTTGCCTTCAGGAGAAAACGAAAGTAGGAGGTAGAGAAGCAGAAAGATGAACTGGGCTCATTGAAATAAAATGTATTTTGCAGTGTGGTGTATGTCATGACCTTTAGTGCTTTGGATTAAGCAGGATAAAGAGCAAACAAACTACAGAATCACAGGGCTAGAAGGAATACGAAGTCACCTAATCCAAGGCAAACGCAACAGCCTTTGGGTCCTTCATGACAGGCACTTGTCAGCCTGCCTTGAAATCTTCAGTAGGGATGCACAAAACCTCAGTCAAACTCTTCTGCTCTTCATCACCCTTTCATTAGGGCTGAGTGGGCTGTTTCAGGGCCCTTTCATTATAACATGTTTCTGAAGATGTAATCTGAATCTTTGTGCTTGAATTTTACCCTGTTACTTCGGTAGACACATAAAATAGCCTTCTATGTGTTTGAAAGACTCTTATCAAGCCTTCCCTCGGTCTTCTAGGCTAAAAATCCCACTTTTCCATTATTTTGTCATAATTCATATTTTGTAGACCATTTATCATTTTTATTGCTGTCCTTGCGACTGTCTCTGACTGGTTCATAAATTTCTTGAAGTGTGGTCCCCGACCTAGGCACAATAATCTGGTTAAAGCCTTATCAGTGCTGAGCAGAGCAAAAGGGCTACTCCGCAAACTCACGTGCTATCTGCATTCCGGAATGACATTTCCATGTCAGCAACAGCACGTAGTTGTTAACTCATGTCTGCTCTGTGGTTGACTATCATTTCTACACCATTTTCTATCTGAATCTCTCCCTCCTCAGCTCTTCCCTGTTTTGTCTCTCTGCGGGTTATTATTCCTGAGTGTGATGCTTGCACATGTACAAATTGAAAAATACCTGAAGTTTTCCATTCATATCTCCAGTTTATCACAACCACGTTGCCTCCTATTCTTGTCCTTCAAAGTACTTACAATATGCCAAGCTTCATTTGTCTCTAAATCTGATGAGCCTCTTCTGTGATCTGCCATTTGGATCAGTAGTGAAAATACTGAGTAGCACTGGACCCAGGACAGACCCCAGTGGAAAATCTCCTTGATACATCCTTCCATTTTGATAAGGAATCTAATTGTTCAGCTTTGCACTCACTTTTGAGGTTTTTCCCTAACTAGCTTAGGATGAGCGATGTGGGTACGTGAGATAGTATTACAGATATAACACTAATGAATGCTAAATATTTAAGATTCATACTTTTATTTGCCTCTTTTCAAAGATTAAGAAAATTTGCTGCGAAGTGTCCAAATCTGTTCTATTTTTCAGGATTGTTTTAAACTGTAGCATCACTACAGGCTATGTATCCCCTCAAAAGCTTTTTCTCAAGAATTCAATTCTGAAAATTTTGGCTTGACGTGCAGTTAACAGAGTAGCCTTTGAAAGCACACATTAAAAATGATGTATTTTGTATTGTTTTGTTTCTTCTTCAATACGCAGAATTAAAATATCAAGAAATATTCTTTCGATCTGAATGCTCCTGATGTACTTACTGTAAGCCTGCCCATTTTTAATGGATGTGTACCAAATACAACATAAGTTATCTCTACTGTACAAAGAGAAACTCATGACATATTTCAAATTCAGGTAAGTATTCGAGTTTTAGGAACTTTGAGCACTTGGTGACTGGATTTCATCCACTCTGAAGTCTCCAGCCATTCAGTAAACTCAAAATTAGTGTGAGAATTCCCGGATCCAGGATACAAGCTTTGTTAAGATCACAAAGTTCTGAAAATTTACAGTTGTTTGCATTTGATGTTTTGGTTTGCCCCATGTTACTTACATCTTTCGTTTAATATGCAAAGTGTTTTTTTTTTTAAAAAAGAAGTGCTGTTATGCAGGGGTGTTTATCAGATGCATGCCCAGCTGTATATAAAATGTTAATGGACCAGTCCAGAACTGACTGTGGAATAGGCTGTGATGTCCTGCTGTTGTTCAAGGGCTTGTCTTTTATAAATGTTTACTTTTCAATTATACATTTACTCAGAAATATGGAATGCTTTGATTCTTAATTTAGAACATTCATACTGTGTCTCAACTCCAGAAAACAAAGGCCGATCACCTAGGAGTTTACGACTCGGAAAGGCTGTTTCCTTTCATTGCTGTCACCATCAGTATCTTCTATACAACAGTAGCTGAAGTGTGAGGTGTAAAACTCAGCGTGTTCTGTAGTTTGAAAGCAGAACCATTACTGCACTCATTTTTTTTTCTGAGCAGAGGGAGTGGAGAATTGTCTAGCTGAAATAAAAAATGAAAAGAAAAAACTAGGGTATCTGTTTTTAGGCTATTATGGAATAACAGTAAAACAAGTTTGACTCGTAAGGAAATTGCCACTTTTGGATGATAAAAGTAACCGTTCTCTGGAAATGGTAAGTAGATGTGAGTGTAAGGAACAAAATGTTGATAAAGATGCATGACACTTCAGAGATGCTACGGCTAAATGCCAAAGTTCTCAACTATTCCACTCTAAAGGGATCGCAGCACCCTTCATTTCCACTGCACTTGGTTTCCTGAAACCCTAAACCCTTTCTAAGTGTTCATTAGTTCACTTCATAATGCTCCCTTTAGGGGAAAATAGTACTTTGAAACCTTTTTTTTTGTACAGATGTTGAAACTTTGTCTCTGGAGGATTAAGTCGCTTACCCCAGTTCAAAGCAGAAGCACAGATTTGAGCTCCAGTTTGTATCCTGTATGAGTCTCAGGTTTAATCCTACAAGTTGGCAAACGCTTTGACTGGCCAAGGAGTGAAGGAGTCCCAGACTTTGTACAACTAGTGCTTGTAGCCCTTTTACAAGTAATACTTGTCTTTCTGTGCTACAGAGAGATACTGAAGTGATATTAGGTAACCTGAACTGTATACTGGTGCTCACCCAGTAAATTCCTTGTGCAAATGTATAGATTAATAGCACTGTTCACATTTCAAAGGTCTCCCAAGCTGATCTGGTGAGCTTTGCACTTCAAGCAGAACTGAACTCTGTGTGCTACCATCTTTCTTTTGATGCCCTTGCAAGGAAGAACTCTTTTAGTCTTGATTTTTTTCAAAGTTGTTTGTCCACACAACTTCCAAACTATTCTGGTGTGGAAGGGTATGCTGTCAGTATGGAGTCCTGGTGCCCCTGAAAATACATCCCTTCCTTATGAGTGTCTTGAGGGCCAGGCTATCCCAGTGAAATTCAGACCTGAAGCCAGTAAGACTTATTTCTGTCAGCCTTCAGCTAACTGCAATTTTTTTAGAATGAGCTGAAATCTGTGGGTTTCCAGTGTGACTGGTGTTCTTGATAAGCACATGTGGAGTGTTGGTGTTGGGGGTTGGTTCTAGCGATCGCTGGTACAGCCCAAGAGCCTTACGACATAACTGTGAACCTAAAACCACTGCTTTGAGGTCCTGGTTTCAGAGAAAGGTGTATGTGTAAGGCCCTATGGCTTGATATTCTGCCAAATTTCCTTTCACAAGTAGAAACTAAAGATGAGATCTTCTTGTGTGGCTAGATATAAAACTTATCCTCTCATACAACTGAGGACATATGCAAAGCCTTAATCTTAAATCTTCACCACAAAGCTGTTTCTAAATAAATGGATGTGTGTTAGTCGATCGTTTGTTACATTTTTACTGCTAGTATATTTTACAGAACACTGTATGATAGGAGCAAAGCAATAAAAACATTACAAGAAAATATTAACCAGTTTTCCAGCAACTGCTTGTGCTCATTTTTATTTGCTTGTTGTGACAATATGTTTGCAGAAAGTGAATGTTGGACTTTAAATTGAGATTAATTTAATGACAAGATAGAGTTTGTTTCAAACAAATTTAGTCTGGAGGCTATCCACTCAGGAAGAGGAACCAATATCAAGGGACTGAGTTGAGCAAACAGCTCAGATACTGAACTGTGAATATTGAGCACTCAGAAAAAATTCCTATGGGTTGACATGGGTTATCTTGGTGAAATGGCTAGTGAGTAACTTTTTGAATGAGAAAGCCTGGGTCGTACGTTGACCGACAATAACTCAATATGAAATTCACTGACTCCACTGCCTCTCTGTTCTGTTCTGCTCGCTCGTGTTTACTGGGGTTATACTTCACAGAGTCTTCCATTAAAATGAATTGTTTTTATAGAGCAAATTGCCTCCTAGCTAAGTAAAGAATAAAGAACGCGATTTTGACACTACTATCGTTCTTCATTGTCTATGTCTAGCTCTGACGAACTATAAGAGCATTCTATTTTCTCATTTTTATGTAAATGAAAATCAAGTAAGCGATGTTCATGTTGCGTATTCCCTTGGTCTGTCTTGCAAAAATCATCAGGGCTTGACTTTTCCACAAAAATGGAATGCAGAATGCTGTCTGCTTGTAAGTTTGTGATTCATGCCTCCTGTCGAGGCTACCAAACCAGTAAAAAACAGTGGAATGTAAAAAAAATAAGCATGATTATGTATTTCAGGAAAACAATTTTCTCAAGAATGTTTCTGGAACAAATCTTCAGTGTTTAGCTATTTCTAGTTGATATTTCAGTGATGGAATGCCTACTGGCACCAATTTGTACTACAGAATTGTCCCACAGGACAATGCTTTCCTTTATTGTGTTTAAGGTGTCTTTTTTCGGGTTCTTGTAGCAGCAAATCCTTTAGCAGCTCATTACTTAATGGAAACTAAACAAAGCTTCTTCCAGGAAAAAAAATGTTGATCTCTATCACCCCACAGTGAACTTCTTTTCTTAAATACATAACACATGCTTTTGGAAAATCTCGTCAGTTTAATCTGGACACTGTAAACTCCAAAGACAAGACTACGTCCTCATTCATCCATCTTGCATAGCTCAAAACTCACAGCTTTCCGTGGAAAAGAAAAGGAAATGCAGAAGATACTTTTTGTGTATAGAAGTCTACTTGTAAGATATGACCAGACTTTTGACTGTGTTGTGGTTTAACTCCAGCCAGCAACTAAGCACCATGCAGCCGCTCACTCCCCGTCCCCTCGCAGGTGGGATGGGGAGAGAATTGGAAAGAAGGGAAAACTCATGGGTTGAGATCAAGACAGTTTACTAGGACAGCAAAGGAAAAGAAAATAATAATAATAATGTATATATTAATAATGATAATTATAATAATAAAATATAAACATAATAGAATGTACAAATCAAACGATGCATGATTTCTCACTGCCCGACTACCAGATACAGCCCAGCCCAAGGAGTGATCACAGAACGGAACCGAGAGCAATCTTGAAACAATCCCAAGAGAGAGCGAGCTGCGCACCGGCCAGGCCCCACGTATACACTGAGCGTGACGTCTCTGGTATGGAATACTTCCTGTGGCCAGTTTGGATCAGCTGTACTGGCCATACCCCTCCCAGCTCCCTGCACCTGCACATTAGCAAAACCTGGGGAGCTGAGAAAGTCCTTGATCTCTTAGCAACAACTCACAACATCAGTGTATTATCAACGTTCCTCACATACCAAATCCCATCCTAAATCCAAAGCCCAGCAGCTACTGGGAAGAAAATTAGCTCCGTCCCAGCCAAAACCAGGACAGTACGTCACTCCCATTAAAAATTGCAACCTACGTAACTAAGAACTCAAGGGCAGGCTCCTACACATGGGTCTCCTAAAGACGCTGACGGGCCTGCTTTGCCCTCTACTAACAGATATTTCTTCAGTATTAATGTGTAATTCAGACGCAAAAGCCATGGCTTTAAACTTAATTAGAGGTTTTGAAAAATATATAATACTGACCCTGGTCTTTGATCGTGAATATCATATACTTCATGTACAATCTTAACTAATGTGGAGCGACACCGGAGCAGGGGGAAGGACCTACGTTAGATTTCGCTGCTGCTGTCGTTTGCAAAGGCGCAGTGCGCTGTTTCAGTGGATCCATGCTGGAGGTACTTCCACATTGGCTTTTGCAAAAAAAAAAAAAAAATTACCAGTCTTTCTGCAGGAAAATGTTTCTGCATAGAGCTGAGCAACCATAAAGCACAATGCCCTGAGTCTCATGGAAGCAATGAATAAAAGAAAATGACAAGCTGTTTTGCAGATGGATTTTGGAAACATGCTTTCACAATGTTTGTCCTTTCAAAGCATTAAATTATAAGATTTTATATCTAGTCATTACTGCTCTGACTTTATACTGTAGGAGGACATCTTGCTCCATTTGTCCTCACTGTGTCAGTGAGCTATTCCCACTGGAGAAGCCTCAGTCTGTGGAGAAGAAACTATTCCTGAAATCAGTGAACTCTATTTTAAACTGCCAAAGCAAGTTGCTCCTGTTTCTCCTCCCACTTAATCCATAATTCCTGAAAATATACAGTTCCCAAATATAAATGTAGAAAACCTAAAATCAAAACCAGATCGTTTGCCTTTTTTTTTTTTTTTGAGATTGTGAAATTACATACATTGTGTTTACAGAATAGCTACTGTCTAAGTGCAGAATATAGAGCAAAATATAGCTTAGTGCTTATGCCAGGCTTGTATTTGTGACTATTTACTGTAAAGTAAGCACTTGTGATTTATAGCAGTATTATAATAAAATAGGACATAATATTGTCTACTCTAAAGAATTTATGCTTTGAAATGAGTGAATAAGCCAAGCAGTTAGATAATGCACTAGATCTGCTCTCCAAAGTCTGCTGCATTCCGTTCTGAAGTTCTGTCTCAGTTCTTGGATTACATTCAGATAACTGGAGGACAATTTTCTCCGTACCTCTAGCAACTGTTTGTTTTTGTAGAGGAGCCGGTTTTCTTTTTTAAACATCACCACCATATAAGCCTAGGTTTCTCTAGAGGTTCTGTAAATAATTTGTGCTATTTTTGATTACACTTCTTTCATTGGTTTAACATTGATAGGCTTTGAATTCATTAAATTTAAATATAAAACTTAAATTCACGCTGGGATTATTTGTAACTTGTGAGCTGTACAGAAAGTAAATTGGTGCTCGTTTCAGTTATATAGAATTATGGGGTTTCATGAATATATGAAAGTCATAGTGACGTTAATAGGATGACAAGCATTCAGCACACACACAAAGTAATAAAATACCCCCCTAAATTCAGAGGGTCTGATCTCTTTTCCATAATTTGTCTGCAACATCATTCATGAAGGTCTTATTATTGCGTCTGCCATGTTATCATTGGAAAAATCCTATGGATAAGGGACCAGAAATAAACCCTTTTAGGCAAGTAGCTCTACTTTCTAATTCATGTAGAGTTGTTTTCTTTTTAATTCATATTCCTTCCTTATTTTCTCCACTGGTTTTCTCACCCCTCACACTGCTCCTTTGGCCCTTTTGCCAATTTATTAAACCAAAACAAATATCTACGTGTAAGGGCTTTGCTGGTAGGACCCTGTACAGTGCACCACTGCAAGATCACTCTTGCTGCTTCTTTTTTAAAAGAAAATTCTTCCACAGGGCACATTTACACTAAATAGTAAAGACAGCCCTTTCAATCTCTCTGGAAGTACCTAGTAAAAAAGAATATTACGCAGAAAACGCCACCTTGTCTGGTCACGTCAAGGTCACGGCCGTCTGCTAAGAGTCTGAGAACCGAGTGTCCAGTTGGCATATCTAATCAACCAGAACGTAACTTAATAGTAACTGATTGCTTTCTTCATAACTTTCAGTAATAAAAGCTGTTGAAAACCATAATAAATTGGGTGCGTTTCATATAGATTTCCTGCCTGGTCCTGTCCACTGACAAGATCTACATTCATTATTTCATGCTCGCTCTTATGGCCTCGGGCACAGATTTAATGCCATCGTTATGTGGACTAATGAGGCACGGAAACATGGGAAACTACCATGAAAAATTAACCAAATGGTCCATAAGATCAATTCTGGTTTATAATTTTTGTAGCTGTTTTGTATTCTATGTTCCTGGCTTGCCAGAAATCTTAGAATCAGTCCATAATTTATGAAACAGGATCATCAGGTTGGGATTATAGACTTTTTAGCACTATGGTGAAATATTTTGAATTTGTTTCAAAAGGGACTTTGAATGCTGATCAGGCACAAGTCTTGTCACTTAATGTTGCCTTAGTCTTACGAATCTGAGTATGATTCCCCAAAGCTCAGGGAGATGTCTTCAATTCAGACGCCTTACAAAAAGAACCAGAGACAGCCCTAACGGAATAATAACTGTTCAAAGCATCCAAAAGGAAAAACATGTCTCATGGATATTTCAAGAATTTTTCCAGATCTCTATATTGCCTTCATACCATTCCTCATGTAAGCTCCAGCTTATCCATTTTCCCTTCTTATATCCTGATAAAAAAAAAGGAAGGAAGCAGAAGGAGGAAGAAAAAGCAGGAGAAGAACTAGGGGAGTTAGAGGAGAAGAGAGACTGGTGCATAAGCTATTTCTCTGTAAGAACTTGCTTAGCTCAAGCCTTGGTCCCAAAAGTGTCTTCAACAACCCTTGATTCAAAAAAAGCCCAGTGGTGAATATTTCTAGTCTCACCTTCCCCGATTTTCAGGGTTTATGACTTCTTAAGGGCATTGTAATGCGTCAAAGTTCATCCGTACGTAAATAGCTCAGATACGTGGCTATGTCTAGCTGTTGTAGAAAAGCAGGGAAGAAACCTGAGGTGCTAGGTCACTTGTCTCACCATGTTTAGCCATGTCACTCATCTACTTCAATAATAAATACATTTTGGGTAAGAGTCATGACACTGACACCACATTAGCAGCAAAAATGTTGATTCCAATTATTTGCAATGTTCTGTCTGCTGTAAAAATAAGCCTTCTTTAATAGATAATCAAAGTAGTAACTAATCCTTTACCCAAATTTAATTTTATTGCAGATTTCTGTAGGTTTGTACTGGTTTAAATATTAAATTTCCACCTCAACAGCTTCTTTACACAGACTGGGCCAGATGTGCATCTGGTATAAATTAACATCGCTCTGTTGATGCTGTGAGAGACAGGAAGATTTCTATCAAGCAGTGGTCAGTTCCTGTACGATTAAATATATATTATATCATGCAGTTGGGTATAAAATGCTTTCGAGTCAGGATTGCTTTGCAAGCACTCTGCACTTTATTTGCCCTGCGCGTAGTAATGGTTATGGAAAGGTCAGGCCCATATGACCTTAGTGATACATACGCAGCTGGAATAAGAGAAAAAAAGAGGGTGGCTGTTTCACAGCCACCAACGTGGCATTTAGTCACATGCTGGTGTAGTACTGTTACAGTTAATGCAATTATAGAGGTGTCATATTGGAACAATGAATTCCAATCTTTATGGACTATACTTTATTCTTTATAGTAAGCTCAACTGAAATATGCCTTACTTAGCTTTGAATATTCTCTTACTGGTGCTACTGACGCATCTAAAACTAAAGTGAAGCTGAACAGTTTGTTTGAAAAAGAGGGAAAATTGAGATTCAAGCTGATTCCTACCTGGAACAAGTCAGAAATAATGGGAAATGAATCATGTTGTTTCCTCCTCTCGTCTATAACACTTCTGAAAACTACATTTATTGCAAATGTCTAGCGAAAATTCGATTATTTACACAATTCTACTCAAGCTGTTCAAAACCTTGTTTACTTGATATTAATCTCTACATCTTTTGTAGATTATCTACTCATTGGGCATTGCTCAGCCGAGACCCTGACCCCCTCACTTTCGGTTCTGATCTGGAGCAGCGATTTCAACCCACAGCAGGCAGAGAAAGTCTTTGTTTAGGGTTCACTTCACAAAGATTTTCATATTACCCTAGGAAGAAAGACGACTGTAAAATACATGGTACAATTGTGCCTATAAGATTGAGAGATTTGTTGAGATCTGATTTATAACAGATTCTGATCTGGATTTGTAAGAAAACATTGTGGAAGGTCTACAGTCCTACAGTCCTACAGTCCTACAGTCCTACAGTCCGCACCTTTCTGCTGATTTCACATCAGACTTCTGAGGTCCCTTCAGCACATCATTAGTCCTTTTAATTAAGCAATCTCTGGCAAGAGTTCACATCTAAACTTTTCCTCTGAAATAACTAAATACAATTTTAATAAATAAATATTAGAAATAAACATCATGCCACTCTTCTAAAGTACTCTTGAAAATTTTGTGTCTCTCCCTCTTTTTTATGCTTAATGGTCTTCTAGCCCTTGATGTAATCTTTTCATGTTTTCCATTAACCAATATCAACTTCTGCTTCATTTCTTGTTTTTCAAAACACGGCTGGTGCCGTGGCCCATTAAGGGTTCCCCTGGCAACACAGAAACACACTTCTCCTTGGAGCTGCATCTCTAGGGTCTAAAGCACTTCAATCATGGCCTTTTAGCTACAGCCTGTTCTGAGATTAATTAAGAGCATTTAAAAATAATAATAATGATAATATTTAGCACATTCTTGGTGCTTGTATTTAGAGTCGGGGCGGGGGGCGCGGCGCAGATCTTGACCTTTTTACACCCAGATTAGCAATGAAATACATGCATCCTGGGTTTATATAATATACATTAAAATGGAAATAAATCCTTGTTTTGGACTTTACACTCAGTTTTGTTAAATCCTGTCTTTACTGAGGTTGGCACTACATGGATACACGAAAGTTTTCTCTAAGGATTACCAATTGCAATGAAATCTGTTTATAGAGTTTTGTATTTATTCTCTGTCAGAATACGTCAGCTTTTCCAGAGTTATTACAGTCTCCATAAACAGAAGGATGTGTGTATGCGCACACTTCAATTTGCTGAAGTTTACCCAAGCCCAACTGCAATGAAACACAACAAAAAAAAAATGGATTGATGTTCAAGATCTGTTTAGCTTGGTACTAACCCTTTCCAACAGCTGAGCTTGAATGCCTGCACTAAATCCTTTTTGGGACATTTGTCTCTTTCCCCCTTAATGGAAAATAGTTCTTAAGAAAAATATCTGATCTGAATCATTTTGCCTTAAAATATTAAAACCACAATGAGAAAGTGCAAATAGGGAAATGTAGTTTCTCTTCTTTATGATAAATTCCTGAAAAGTACCTCCTCAAAACATTTTCAGCACCAAATAAAAACTCACAGCTTTGCTTCTTGCAGCTTCGCTTGAGTTCGTAACAGGAGAACATCACTGTGCTTGTGCCAATCTGCGACGGGACTCTAAATCCTGGTAGGACGCTTGGCTTTCGTTATTTCCGTTCATCATTCTTCCTGATAGATCCCATTCTGTATTTACAATGATCTGTGCATACCCTACCCTTTCATTAGTTTTGCACCATTAAAACTTAAGTACCACATTTGGCAAACTTCTTCAAACCAAATTTCAAACCACTGATTTCAGAATGAGGTCTCAAAATTGTGCAGTAATAAGCAACAGTTGTCTGTAAAACTTTCCAGGACGGGGAAAAGGCACCAACTATCAGACAGCTATGAACTGCTCTCTCCTTTTTTACTCCTTTTTTACTCCTGTCTGACCGCCTACGCACACAGGTCCAGGTGTAGTAAAGCACTCTTTACTTGTGAACTTTTGGCGATCAAGTTTTTTTATTTGCAAGCTCGTGTGCTAAAAGCAAAAGAACTCTGGGTTCCAGTTTGAACAGATGGGCAGGGAGGATATCTGCAAAAGCCAACTTGCATCTTTTCTTGAAATGCTGTTTTATTTACGCAGTAGATTAATTGAATAGACAGAGCTGCTGCTGAAGGATTTGTGGACAACCTATGGAAATCCTGTCTCTAAGAATGCTCAGTCCATTCATTTAGAAAAGAGATGAGACACATAACAAAGAAACATAACAGGAAAAAATTACAAAATTAAATTATATGGGTAAATGGTAAATGATTGTAAATAACAAAAAGAATAAATACAGATGATATACAGACCACTGAAAGTTATAGGTGATAATTAGATTTTATCTTTCTGGTAGCATTTAGCTTGTAAATAGACCTCGTGTTTCTGCTGTATATGATTTAATTTTAGAGTAATCAATTACAATCACAAACAAAGAACTTTTTATTTTAAAAAATAATTAACATTTGTTTTTGTTTTACCTTTCTGTAACAGTTTTTTCTACATTAAGTTTTTAAACATAACTGACTTATGAGAAAATTAATTCCTTTTGGAATAAATCTCTGAGAACTCTGTCTGGAACATAGATGCAGGATTAGAGGAGTCACTAGAAATAATTGAATGTATTTCCTCATCTATGACAAATATGACAAATATTGCTATTAAATCCTACATTTATTTCTGCTTACCATTCTTCAGACTCCCCAGTGAATGTTTTTGTGATGTTCTATTGCAATTTTATTTTAAAAAAGGATGAATGACTACATTTTGAATAACTTCAGAGAAGGGTAAACTAAACTTTTTATTGCATTTAAAAACAGACAAGAAGTTACCATGGTGTGGAGACACAAAAAATAAAGCCAAGGTTTCTAATATTAATTTACCGAGTCTGTTCAACAGGCAAACAGCATTTCTAGTTTGATTCAATTTGTTATGGATATTCCCCAAAATACTCTTTTATTATGGTGCAGGCTGCTTCGAACATTAAAAGAGCAACGACAAATAGTAAAAAGCAAAAGGGATCCCATCCACTCATGGGGACAGCAGTTCTAGAAATTTGTGAGGTGAAGAGTGAATAAATCTTGACATTTGTAGCTGCTGCTAATGTATCGCAATCTGTAGATTTGAGCTAAGGGCCACCTAAATCAGGGAGAATGTTCCACCGGCTTGTGATTTGTGATACAGCTTCTATCATGAATTTTTGTGTTGATTAGACTCCTTTCAGCCAGTTGGTGCCCAGTGCCATTTTTTTTTTTTTTTTTTGCATTGTGAAATGGGCTTTCTTGCATTTTCCTTTGACATTGTTCCTTTTCTCTGCGGGAGAGCACAGTCCTGGCCTGATCTCTGAAAGCTAGCTGCTCGTTCCCTTCCAGAACACTGAGGATCTCCTGGCCTTTGAGAGTGTGGGTTTAACTCAGCTCCAGCAGTGGCTGACTTCTCACTCCCACTAGTACTGGATTTGTCTATGTGGAACTGATCATATCCTTATAATCCCTTTCTTCAGCCTAGACTCGTCCATACAGCGATGGGTTGTCTCTGAAAATAATTTCTACTTTTGCTCTTGTCTGAAGTCTTTTATGACGCCTGAATCTGAGGATGCTTTAAAATGTTACACAAGTACCAAAGCAGGCCGTTTCATCTCTGAAAGAATAAACTGAGGTAGAACAAAAGTCAAGAAAGTTTCCAGGAGAGGAAGCAAAAACCTGGCTGTTTATTCATAGCCAGATGTGCTTGTCTCTTTGTCTGTCTGTTTGCATTAGTCCTGGCTCAGTTCTCTCCTTGTTTGTGGTTTGCAAGTATGAGTGAATATTATGACATACTGTCTCCCAGTGGTTCCATGTAAATAATTATGAGGAAAGGAGAGGTAGATGGAGTTACACATCCATTTTGCATTTTAGAAGATATTCTGAAATTTCATACCCAGACCAAACATGGCATACTGCTCAATACGTGTCACTGCCTTCATTCATCCTGCTAAATTTCTGGTGTGTATAGCAGGATTGTGGCAGGCAATTCCCAGCTGGAAAGGCGAGATTGTATCCTGGTTGCCAGTATGAATGAATTAATTGTTTAGAAAAAAACAGAAGATGCAATTCCAGTTGCTCATTGCAAAAAGAAGGAATGAAAGGCTATGATTAAGACAAGTCCAAGTTATGCAGAAGTTCATAGTTAGACAATAAGTATTTTAATGAATTAGTAGAGAATGTCAAGCTTTCAATTAGGAGATCTGAAAGGTACTTGAGAGATAATGGCCAAGCAGCACCTTCCTATAATATGCTGGAGTAGAAGTGAAATGATCAAAGTGAAATGCCAACATGCAATTATGGCCACATCGCGTGACAGGGACTTTCAGTGGGAGCAGAAGGGACAATAACCTCTGCACACATCTGGTGAATTTGTGCAAGTAACCCCTACAGATTCCTTTCTTCAAAATCTCTGACTACCTAGGAAGTACTTGCATTCACGCTTCTCACACATCTGTGACATAAAAACCCTTTATTTTGCAGATGAGGAATCTGAGTACAGCGAATTCACAGCCTGGTCTTCAAAGTTAGTGGAAGAGTCCAGCCTAATGTGAAGAGAATAAGGCCCGTGAAGATTCAAGAACTTTGCAAACAGAGAGCCTGGGAGCGAGGAGCAATCCCCAGGGGCTGGCCTGGGAACGGGATGTCACTGGTAATACGCGGTGGTTTAATCACAAAGCATCTCCACTTAAACAAAATGAGACCCAGGAGGTGACTGGGGAGAAAGACTGGCTCCTTTATGATTGATTATGTTTATGTTTGACTGAATTATTTATCCACCTCTGGAAACTCAGGGAGGACTGCAGAAGAGCTTAGTAGATACTGTGACTGAATGAATTCAGTGAGTTTTCCATTGAACTCAGGAATATTTGGGTCATGTTCTTACAATCCATTTTCCTCCCAAATGCTTGTTGGGCCTCACATCCCTGAAACTGAAATTGTTGAATGACAGGAAGGAAGATGAGCTAAAATCTCTTAGCAGATCTCAGAATTTCACCTGACAGAATTGGCAGGGACCAAACCAGCTGCAAATGAATGATGAATTGAAGTCAGGGGAAGTGCAGTGGCACCAAGGTGGTGTTTGCTGTACCCTGAGGAGGTGAGAACTGTGGTCAAGTGACACTGAGATGTGGCTGTAGTGCTGAATTTAACCAACTGTGTATCAAGTGCCTAGAAATGTGAAGACCATCTAGCTTTGTTTACAGAAACTTAACAATTTTGAATATTGGGACAAGACTGACAGCAAGCTAAACATCAGACAAGGGTGCCCAGAGCTTCAGCGGAGTACAAGTAAAGACCACAGTCCCCTGTCTATTAAGAGCTGTCCCACTGGAATGAGGTGGGAGACCCCGACCCCTGTAATTACTCAGCGTGGTGGGCAACTAGACTGGCTGCTCTTCCTGCCCCTTCTCTCTGGGTGGCCCTGCCTCCTTCAGATGCCATCTCTTCAGCCGATGGAAATGAGTGAATGAAGTGAAATAGGAAGAGTCTTGGCTGATTTCACAAGGTAAGAACATAGTCCCCAATTACTTAAACTTGTCTTATTGTTTGACACAAGAACTGCGTTCTTTGCACGTCGGTACTTCACATCAGATGAACTATCTAATGTTTTTCCTCAGGAGAATCAGAGCTCAATGTTATACATCTGGAATGATAATAATTACAAATATCACACACTGATTGCATTGCAGCAGCCTGAAAAACATGTTATACTACAGGGAGCAGCTGTGCATATTATTATGAGAAGTTTTCACTTTCAGTACAGGGTAGCTGGATAACGTTAAACAGAGTGTATTTTGATGCCAGCCTGTGCTGATTTTACCTTGTAACTGATTCATCAGGTAAAATTTAAAAAATATTAATTTTTAAATCTTGCTTATAGGAACTCAGGTATATTTGAAAAACTCTGACATAAAATATCTCTGTACACAAAAGGAACAAAAATATCCCTAGAGCACACCCAGACTTCATTTACTATGCCTCCAAACAAAACTTTTCCTCTGTGCACGGCTATGTAGCTGCACATATTCATCTTAATAGTGCCATTAATCTTTCCTGCAGCAATCTCTACCTCTCAGCTTTTACACATTAAGCACCTGGGTCAAATTTGACCTGACAAGTTTGTCCTTGAATACTATCATTTACAAAGTCCATGGTAAAAAAAAAATAAATAAAAACCATGTATTATCAGAACTGCTGCATTTTATCAAATAACTGCCACCAGCTCTTGCCTGAAATAGCTCATTTGCAAAGCTGTTGCCACCGAACTGTGGAAACCAACCATCAGTCAAAGGCTTGTTTTGCTCTTTGTTTTATAGCAATAGCAAATGAACTGCAGATGGA
Organism: Tetrax tetrax; assembly: GCA_009806455.1. Lineage (NCBI taxonomy): Eukaryota > Metazoa > Chordata > Aves > Otidiformes > Otididae > Tetrax > Tetrax tetrax. The sequence goes on from WHYT01017925.1 coordinate 782,658, forward strand.
GCACTGTTTATGCTTTCCCATCGTCTCTGGAGTGCCTGGAACTGTTGCTGTGATGTCATTACGTTCGAGCAGGATATAGAGAAAGCAGCAACACTGGAAATACTTATTTACTGGGTCAGGGCCAGTTTGACTTCTACTATAGGAATAACACCAAGGTGCTTGAAATAGAAGCCTACATGACCTCACTTTTCACATAGACCTATAGTAGAAACACCACACAGAAAAAAAAAGTTTGCTATGTCTTCTGCAGAAGTTACACTGCAGCAGTTACAGAAGTGAATGATTGCCGTGAAATTTGCCAAACTGGGAACTACAGAAGCTGCAGGACTGGCATGCATTTGCCACGAGGCAATAACCTCTGGCAAAGGGCAGCAGAGAGTAGTAATGCCTTGAAACACTCTAGCTAAATCTGTCAGTGCCCCTCTGTCCCAGACAGAGGTGGAGATGGGAGAAGTAGATTCAAATATGTCATCTTCTATTATTATTACAGTGCATTACTGGACTACAAATGCGCACAAACCACTGAGATTGGCCCGTAGAGGGGAGTAGGCAGTGAGGATGAAGCAGAACTAAACAGGCTGGTGCAGCAAACCAAACTGTCCAGCCAGCCAGAATTGTGTAGCAACAGTTCTCATCAGCACCGTGTCTCTGCTGGCCTCCAGGCATCAGCCCCAGGCAGAAGTTTGCAGTAAAGCGGCGCAATGGCTGTGGCTGGATTGCTTCTTAACGTTGTATTGATAAAATGTAATTGCTTTTATGTCTTATCATAAAGGCTGGTCCTAGGTTCTGCGTGTACAGCAAACCAGTTCTGTCTTCCCCGTGGTGCTGCAGCAGCTCTACTGCCTTGTTTGTTCTCTAGCAGCAGGCAGGGCATTGCTACCTTACGCTTGTTTGAACCGCGTACTTGCACATATGAAATGGTGATCTTGGCTTGATAGAGAGCATTTCGATAGGCTCACAAGGTTTGTTTGCAACTTTTAAAATTAGTAGTACAAACCGCTTCCTATATAATGAGGAAGTAATATTGTATAACCCCATGTTTTCTGGCCGAGCAGACAAAGTTCCTTTTGTGATACCGTAACCTTGATTTGTTTTCTTTATCATTGCTTGTGCGCTTTCCAACGCTCTGTTATCAGGTTTTCACAATGGCGCTCTCGGTCGCTGATGTGACTTACAGAATTCCTGCTGCAAGTCCAGATTAACGGATAAAGCCTGAGATAGATATATATATATATTTATTTTAATAATTAATTTTTAAGGTGCCTATGCTAAATTACTTAATTCTGACTGTAGTGTTTGGTGGTCAGTTTCATTGCTGTCTGTAGGAAGGTGTGTTATATGTTTAATAGTCACTTAAATGTCACTTAAAGGTTTTATTACAGCATGGTTTTTAATAGTGCAGAGCTTATTTCTGGAGAAGTTCTATTCCTCTATTTGTGTTTAACTGATGTTTAAAAAAAAAAAAGTGAAATTTTAAAGATGTTGGTAGTATCTCTGAATATTTATGTTGGAAGGGATTTCAGGAAGTCATTTAGTCCCATTCCTCTGATCCAAGCAAGGCTGATGTCGACATTAGAGCTGGATGCTCATGGCCTTTTGCAGTCACGTTCTTGGTGTCTGAGATGTGAGGTTTCGCAGCCTGTTCAGTGCCTCTCAGTAGGAGCCACAGTGAAATGTGCTCAGTGCAGCCTCAGAGAAAGCTTGCTGGAGACCCTTGTGCTGTGACCAGTGACTCTGGGTCTGCAAATTTTGTTTCTGAAAACCTTTTTCAGCTGGCTTGGCTTTGCTTGGTTGAACTTCTGCCTTAACACAAAGGAAAGTGAATGTTCAGCATGGCTCCATAGGAAGAAAGAACAGCATGGGATATAATTTAGTAGAGGTGAGGAGAGGGAGATAAGGGAAAATATTTTGGTAGCTAAATTCAATCATGAACTTGCTTTCTTTTTCACTTGATCTAGTTTCTTCTGCTCCTACCTCATCATCACCCTTGCTGTCACTAATATAGTGTCTGCTGCCCTGAATAGTTTAACTTGCATTAGTCACTCTGGCCTGGGGGCTGGAAATCTTGTTTTTAAAGAAGACCAATGTATATGTATCTTGATCTTCTTCTCTCATATTTTGTTTTACTTCAGAACTACTCATTGATTTTTCCAGATTCAGAAAGTTTCTGGTGGGTTTCTCTGGTTGTGCCCAGCTGTAGATGTATGCAATTAGAAGAGAATGCAGATAAATGAGATCATAGGAGAAGGCTGGGAGAAAAGTTCCCTTCACTGAGCAAAGTCCTGTGATTAACTCTGACCCTGAGAATCTCTCCTGCGCTGTGGGTAGAAGAAAACAATGAAATGCTCCAGGTCATAGGAACAGGTGATATGAGAGGAACAGCCACTGTGGTGCAGCTGCAAACCCGTGCAGGGGGAGGGACTAGCCTGGGTAATTTTAAAGATGTTCTTACCCTTGGGCTAGAGTCTAATTTTGGTTATGTGGGGGTAAATTAGGCATAACTTTCCTGACATCAAAGGCTCTGGTCAAGATGATCTAGCTTCATGCTCTTGAAACTGAGGTCAAAACCACTGACTTTTCTAGGCAAATTCTGCCCAAAATGAATGGGTGGAGCAAGGTCAAGCCTATGATTTGATTCTTTCCTGTGGGCACTTGCACCACTCAGTATGCACAGCTGGCTTTGTCTTTTGAAGGGCTACTTTTTTTGGCATCTGAACTGGCAATTGTCTGGCCACAGTTATTCCACTGCCCTGTTCTGATGGAGTGGATTTGAGGTAGGCAAGCTTGCAAAATAAAGACGCAAGGGGGTATGAAGTGATTTTTATGATACTGTAAGAAAGCTATATAGGATTCTTTTAGGGGATAAAATGAAGGTTGGTTTTAGCCTGTACCAATTTTCTTCCTGCACTTGAATTTTAAGTTAGTGAGCTGCATGCAGAGCAGAGATGAAAGTCTCAAACTAGATGCCTGTGAACTTACTTTGAATAACTTCTAGCATTTTTCTTAATGATAAAACACAGGCATCAGGCAACTGCTGAGATACAGATCCAACTTCAGGTTGTTATGCTCAGCTACGTGTCATTCTTAAATGGGGAGCTTATAGGTGCACCAAGGATGCCTCTTCTCAAATTAACATTCACTAGTTTAACTTCCAGTATTTCTGTTTATAATTGTACCACATCTTGTAGCCAGAAGACAAGATCTAAGCGTTTTGCCTCAAGGCAAAACCAGTATCAGTGCAAGTAACAACTCTAATGGTTTGTGTCTTTCTTGAGTCTCTCAAAGTCTGCCTGAATGCTGTGAGGAGTTGTGCTGAAACCTTCAGGGGTTTCCTCACAGGAGTAGTGCCCTCTGAAATGTCTTATTTTTGAGTGATTTCATATTGCTTTAGAATGAGGAATTGCTTTAGCAACATGCCATGTAAGACACTTCTAATAAATAGAAACCTAGCTGCTGGCTTTGCTATTTTTGTCTTATGGCTTTTTTGACTTTGGGAAAAAGAATAATTATTTTTCAATTGCGTTCACAAAACAATGAAAGTTAAAGTAGCTGGTGTAGGTGTTTACTGAGTTCATATGCAATCTTATGGCAAGGGATTGATCTAAAAATAGCTATTAAATAGCTATTAAATATGAAACTATCTAAACTCCTTGACAAAGGTTGAAAGTATTACCTAATCCTAGCCACTAGGTGGCAATGAGATGTGGCTGGAGACACGGGAGGACCAGCCACGGTAACGCAGGGAACTGGATGTGAGAAGCCATATTCCTGTCAAGTGACCAGCACCAGGGCTGCTGGCAGATCTCTGCTCACTGCCAATGACTGCAGCTTCATTTAAGACCCAGTTGGTATCAGTTTTCATCCCCTTGGTTGTCTTTTGTCACTTCCCACTTCGCAATGTCACCTCCAGTATGTTTTAACATTCCCTGTGTCCTTTGGCAGATAACCACGTTCTGCTGTTTCAGCTGTGAGCCTGATACAGAGGAGCATTGAAGTGATGATGGCTTATTAAAAGAAAATGCTGGTTATCTTGTGCAGTAATGCTGAGCTTGAAATCTGCTCAGGCTGATGTGGAGTTTCTAGCACTAAGAAATAAGAGCACACGGGGTACTCAGCTTACCTAGCAGAGCTGGGGATCATTTAAAGAATGAATTCTGAAAGAAATATTTTTGCCTGGCCTATCTTGAGGTTGTAACTTTTACAAAGAAAAGGGGTAAAAATATTCTACCAGGATTCTTTCCTATTTAGGCAAGAAAATTACCCTCAAGTCCACCAGCAGGGCTCAGCAGCAGTGGTCCCAAGTTGCAGTAATGGAGGAAAAATCTTAATTTTAATGGATGGTCTGGGAAACCCTTTATCTGTTCGTAGTAAGGCATTGCTCTGTAGGTATCGCTCTTAAGCTGCAGCAGTTTCATGAGTAGTAGAACAGCAATAAGGGCTTCACAGGCATTTCCTTAACATCTAAGAAAACTGTTTCTGAAGCAGCCCCAGGCTGTGTTCTTCACTTCACTTGCCATTTTTAGTTCCTAATGGGGCAATCTAAGTCAACAGAGTTGGCAAACCTGTTCTGCACAGGGTACAGTGTTTAGCAGCACGTGCTGCAAGTGCTTGTTACAAAAATTACACTAAAAAGGAAGATGCTGCAGCAAAGTCAAACACTATAGACATAAAGCAGCAGCAGTGTAGTAGATGGTCGTACAAATTTAATTTCTTCCCTGTCCATTATGTTATCAGTCTTCAGTTACAGGATCAGTTGTATAGTTTTTCCACTTTCTACTTTGCGCAGGAAACAGAAGTGTATTCAGCTAAAGCTCTCACTAAAAACCGCCTTGAGATAACGACACTTTTATGAGCATCATTTCTTGTATGTTTAGGTTCAGTTCCAATCTTCACTTTGTGTGTACATACAATAGAAGTATTCTCTGGTAAAGTGATGTGATTTTAACAGGTAAAGATGAGAACCCTGTACCAAGTTCAAAAAGGACAAGGAGTTAGAAGCCAGAAAAAGGACATGGTAACAGTGAAAAGGTTGAATTTCATATAATAAGAAGCAGTCTCAGCATGCAGATTGCGTAGCCAAGGTAAACCACATAGTAAGTTACTGTATAAACAGAATCATAAAGTATATGATCCTTTAATCTTGAGGTGGCATAAGTGCAGTTCTGTTGTAATCACCTTTATTATGGATAGGAGAACCTAAGGTGGCTCCAGTTCCTGAAGAGGCATGGTAACTTCTAATCATTGGAAAATAAAGACAATTCTACAGTTTTACATGCATGCTTAAAATTCAGCTGTCAGACTTATTTCCATTAAGCTATGGTTTGGAAGATGTTTAAGGAGAACAGCAGTTTAATAGAGCATCTGGATCTCGTTGAAAACCTGGTTTTTGTTTTTCTGCTTCTTAATTTATTACTACACTTTCCAGCTGGGCTGATAGAGGCATAAAGAGGACAAGACATTGCTCAAAGCGACAGAGCAAATTTGTATCTCTAAATGTTGAAGTTTTCTTTTGCCTTTTTCTTTAAACATTAAATGTAAGAGCTTCCAATACTCCTTGATAGTATTTTTGTTTTCACTTGAAGTTTAACTTCTAAGAACATTCCTCATCTTGGAAACAATTTTTAAAAGATATTATAGAAGGCTTTATCTTTTAGCTTTGTTTTGGTCTGCTGCTGTTTTGTAGAAATAGTTATTAATTTTCTTATTCAAGAGCACATGGGGGTGAGCGTCTGTGATTTGATAAGTCTCCTGGTTGTATGCAGCACTGCTTAAGTGTGTTTAGCATGTCAGCACATGCTGGTGCCCCACTTCATCACAGGTGTCCTTGTGCTGGAAATAAATGTGCTGTATGGTAATCAATACTTGATTCTTAATAAGGATAGAGGAATAGTGGAATGTGGCAGCTATTGACTATTACATTTATCCTAGTTATGATTCTTCCTGCTGGCTGCTCATCCTCTCAGTATCCATTTTCCAATTATTTCTGACTGAAACTTTTGCTTTCAAAACAAAGGAAAGAGCTGCAGTTGCATCCGTGTTCTGATTGTTGCCTGCTGTATTCCTTCCTCACAGGACCATTTACATTTTTAACGAGTTTGTTGTCCTCCCACTCTGTTAAACTATGCCAAAATGCAGAATGCAATTGAGAAATAAAGTATTAGTCCTCTTGTAAGGAAATAAGGAAATCCAAAAGGAAATTCCACTTGTAAGCCTCTGATTCTGTTAAGGCAATCTGTAGTTTTTTTGCTGCCTACTTGACAGGGAAAACCCAACCCTAGCCATTTAGGTGAAGATGTGTGTCATCTTGGCTGTGCTGGCTGCTTATCACTCAGGGTAATGCCATCTCTGACATCTGTGGATCATGTCCTTGAGACTACTGCGTAACCCAGCCAAATAATTTCTATGACGTGGAAAGACAAGAAATCTATCCTAGGGTTTAATCGGAATGCAATACACAGCTGTACAAGAGCTATGAAGAGGGCTCTTGAGACAGTACATAGAGATACACCAAGAAGGGAGCCATTTGGGTCTTGGATCTTTAGATTTACATTCATACTCCAAGTCTAATTACTGCTAGGGAACTGGAAAGATCCATATTGGCTCAGCTCTTTAATGAGCTGCTGATCACAGCCATATAAGCCAGTAAGTGGAAAAACAGAGCTTGGCAAACTTCACACACAACTTTTTTTTTTTTTTTTTTGTTCATGATCCACACAGAAAAAGGTATGGGTGATCCCAATTTACTTCTATCACATAAATGAGATTTGACCATCTTACTGACTTTTGTGGAACAAGACATTTCCTAGTGCGAATTACAGCGGCCACATGGATGTTTTGTCAGAGGAATGTTCTAGCTGAGATGACTGGAGTACTTTCTGTTCCCTTTCCTCCTGCCTTGCTCCATGCTTGTATTTTTTTTAATGGTGGAAATAAACCCAACTGTGCTTCATATTGAAGACTTAAGTGCTCTGAGATGCACATCAAGAGCGAAATGCTGCAATTTAAGGGCACTAAAACTGGTTTGATAGGTATATGTCATCCAGTGTATGGAAACAAGTCAGGACAGCTAATTTAATCAACAGAAAATATTGAATTTGGTTAATATCTTTTAGTGGTTGGTTGTTTTACTGATGGTGAGATTTGTTTGATAATATCCACATGTAAATAGTGTTTGTACAGTGTAACCCTGGGTTACTGTGATTTCCCCTACTCCCTGCCCCTGCTCAGGGAGAATTTGGGTTTAACCTTAAGTAACTGAGACAAAAGTACCAAAGTACAGTAAATCCAACGTAATACTTTCTTACCCCAAAATACACATTCCAAAACACTGGAATAAAACAGCATTTTCTGGAATTTTTTTACTCAAGAAAACAGATGAAAAATAATAGCTTTTCACGTGGCAAGGCAAATATAGTTCAGGAAGCCCATGAGTGACTAAATGAATGTACTGTGCACGCATTTTAATATGCAATACAAATATACTTCTGTCTCCTGTATTAGTGCGTGGTGTCAGAGAAAAGGTCTCTAAAGGCAAAGCTGGAGTTACTCTAGTAGCCCAGAGATCAAGAGGAAAATAGACTGAAAAGTAATTTTACTTGGATTTTCTTTCTACTTTGCATACAAGGTTACAGTATGTTGGAATCTCATATGCATACATGTAATATTTGTCTTTTAAGCACAATTAACTTTCTGAGGAAGAGGTTTAATGTGCAGCTGGAGGCTTAGAGCTATGTGGAACTTGGGGATCCAGCTCCAAGGCGTATACCCTATCCTGGAGCCAGGATAACTCTTTTCCCCTCTGTGTGAGTAAGGAGAGTGAGGTTTGAGCAGAGTTGTTGTTAGGGGGATGTAACAGCTCAGTGTAGTGCAGGTGACTGATGCTCCCTGTTTGTCCCTCCCAGAGCTGCCAGTCTGTGCCGATGAAATTTGTTCCGAATATGCTGCTCTTGTCTACTTTCTAATCAATTGGAAGGGATTACTAGCAATGCCAGGCATCTGTGCAACTGTTAGGGTGCATTGCTTTTATTGAACTATGTATTTTCAACTTATTAGGTTATTTTTCTTTCAGTCAGAGGCACGTATAAAAACATGCCTCTACCTAGGGAATTTAAATCTGTCCTATAAAGCCTATGACTAGTGCCAGTTAAAGTGCAAAGAAGAGCCTTTTTGGTTTGGGTTTTCCTTTGATGTGTATCTAGAGGAAGCATAAAAAAATAATTTCAGGCTTATCTGACCTCTCTGTGGTAAGTTTAGTCTTCAATTAACTATAAAAAGTGCAGGTTTTCAAAAGCTGTAATTTCAAATTATTCCCAGTGCAAACCCCAAACCAGCTGCGCTTTATGCTGGGAAATGCCTTGGGGGCTGAAGGAGGGATCCTTCTCTCCAGGCCATGTGGATGTTTTACAGCTGTGAATATGGCCCCGAGGTTAAAGTCGCTTCCTTGGAGAGCCCAGCTACGGAAGGCCTGGCGAAGCCATTTTGTGGTTACGAAGCATGACATTGGTCTGTTCTTCGGAATGCCTGCTGCAGGGGGAAGGTGTGACTGGAGATCTGCTCATCTTCACCTTCTGAGGCTCTGCTTTTAGCGTTCGGCTTGGAGCCCTGCTAATGTGCATGGCGAAGTTTGGTGAATGCCGAGGGGAGCGTGCCTGTGTCTGGGAAGCAGCGTGTGCCTGCCTGGGTGTGAGGTGCTGGGTGCTCCCGTTAACGGTGTGGGGAAGCACGGAGTCCTGTGCTGGAAATTGTGGTGATGGCAGCACCTTGTTTCTGGTAATTTCAGTAGCATTTGTTTTATGTACCCTAAACTTTCTCAAGCAGCTCTGAAAGCCCCAACTTCAATGTCTGACAATTATCTGACAACAAATTTAATAAAAAGTCAGCAGTTTACAAGCTGAATTCATGCAGCTCATGTTCTTCAGGGCCTGCTCTGAAGGCTCTGCAATTACTGATGGCCAGAACTTTGCAGACGCTGCACTGATCCACTAAGCTCTGCTCTAATGTTGTTTAAAATAAATAATTACCCTCACCATGTTGTTTCTGCTTTGCTATTTCTAAACTATACACATTCAGGAAGCTGCATCTTGCACATCATTATTAGTTGCTAGTTGGGGTGAGGTATTTAACAGGCAGATAAAATAAAATATTAAATGCTTTTTCATATTGTATACATTCTGTTTACATATTATTCACGAAAGGCTCTGAATTTGGTTCAGAATAATAATCGTGAAGGGTATAAGTAACTTGCTCAGTAAAAAGAGCAGATAAAGCAGAAAGTATTTGGCCTATAGTTCTTCCCTTGAGGAACTCTGCTTGGAGAAGACATTAAGAAAATCTCAAAATATCAAGATCTGACCTACTGCTCATTATGTGAGAAATGCAGAGAGAAAGTCAAGGCAGGAATTTAATCAGTGGGAGAAGGAAAGGAGGGTGGGAAGTGTATCCTTGAAAACTAGGATTCTGACTTGTGAATAAGAACAACAGGTTTCATTCGTGGCTTATAAACACTGAAACCTGGAAGTGACAATTCTAGCCCATAGCTTAGGTCCGTGATATAAGGTCATAATTCAAATGCCATCTGGATGTGGAAACTTTGTTGAAAGCAGCTCTTAAAATGAGCTCATCACTTTGGTGCTGGATACTCTTTTGCAGGGATATGTCTCAAAGAACAGCAATTTTTAGAGTAAGAAATTATAAATTCTGTGAGGGGATGGGGGGGCATATTATTTTCATTTTTGCCTTACCAATTTTATTCTGAATTTGGAGTTTGTTAGATCCAGAAGTCTGGGTGCTCCATGGCAGTAAAGGAACAACATTTGGCTAAGAGGAAGGGATAGGAAAGGTGGGTAGTGAATGAAGAACTAATAAATGTTTTCATGGTGGAAACCCAAACCAACCAAACAGGTGCTATTTAGTGAGTAAGGAGAGACAAGTGAAGTTTGGAGACATAACTGCAAAAATGGTTCTTCTCCAGGGGAAAAAAATTCCTCATCGTTATCTCTTTGTGGATTTGTATGGGTGTCTTTAGCGGTCTGAAGAGAATGGAGAACGCTGGAAGCCAAACAGGATGGCATTTCAGTAAAGAAGGCATGTACAATAAATGTGTAGATGAGCTGACCAGTGCAACAAGTATTAACTTAAGTGTGTGTCATTGCGTCGCTTGCCTTGGACTTGCGGCCTACACCCTAGGGGATGCGTGCTTTGAGAAGGCCTGCCACGGGCCTTCCTACAAAGCCGATTCTAAACACCTGGCAGGGAGCTGAAAATGGGAGAAAAATACAAAAATAAAATATTAAAGATGGCTTGGTTGAACATATCAACTGATCTGACCCATGAGAAAAGATGGAGAAACTTGTTTTATTTAGCAAAATAGAAGATGGGTGGTGTCATACGCATTACATAAAAGAAGGTAAATGCTAGTGAGAAGAGATTATTTAAGCTAAGTGATAATGTTGACACACCAACAAATTCATGGTGACTTAAAGCCATTTTAGACTGTGAAGTAGAAGGGGCTCCTAATTTTAAAGCAGGGAAAGCCTGGAGTAGGCTTTTTCATTTGACTCAAGCACAGCAAAAAAGGAAGGTGGAGTTTGTGTTTGAGTGATGAGCTGATTCGGTGCCTGTCATAGCAGAGATCAGGTTTCATGACTCAAGACCTTGCTTATCTATGTCTTATCTTCCCAAAAAAGATCTGGGGGGAATGTATTCTGCTCCAGCCTGTGCATCATCAGAAATAGCAATTAAATTCCTAGTAATTACCACTGTGTAATTGCCTAAATCAAAGGGGGTGTGCAGGGATCTGCCTTTAAAAGTCCCGGTGCTCTAGAACCCAGTGCAGTTCCTAGGCAGTGGGATTAGTAATAAATTGAATGGGAATCCTAAAATAGCCTTCCAGAAACTTAGCCCCAGGAATTCTGTCTGAAGTTTATTGGGTTTTAGTATTTAACACAGAAAATGCATATACAAGTGGCAGCAGTAATTAAACTTGAAAGTGATTACAAGTAAAACTGAAATCACATAGGATAAGCTCAGTTTGTTAAACACAGCACTGTACTTAAAAAAAACCACGGATACATGTCATGGACACAAAACAATCTGATGTGGATGTTAACTATTTTTAGCAGTTTAGTTCTGTAATTAAAATCAGACTTTTCTGATAGCCATGGCTGTCTCCCCATTCCCTTAAAGTGTGTGACCTTGAATAATATTTGCTGAACTAAATGACCGCAACCGCAATTGGCACACGACGTATTTTGGAGTTGTGGAAAGATGAGCTCATAAAGAGCAAACACAACCCACAGCCTGAGTCCGTGGGCAGCGATTACTATAAGCCCAGACAACCAATTTTATTTTCATGTGGGCTGAAGATACTCTCTGCTTGCGTTTACATTCAGAGATGCTTTGGAGAGAATAAGTCATCGGTTCCCTACTCTGACTTGTCATCTTTATAGTGATGCTTTGCAAAGATGGGCTGTCAGCTGAAATCCGTACTGTTAGTCATCTTGTTGATTCAGCTAGTCGTTCTGAAGGCTGGGCTATGTCTCCTATCACTTTCCTCCTTACGTATTCTTTTCTCTGAATTATTGCTGATCTAGCACTGTATTAAAATAATTCTGTATACATAGAGTGTATTTTCTAGTAATACATGTATTTGCTTATTTTGCTGAGGACTTAGGAATAACATTTAGTTTTAAAAAATGCTCCACTTACTAAATTTGTACTTGCCACTGAAAACACTGGGAATGTCCAAACAGACCCTTCAAATCTATGAGATTATGGTACGATAGGATCATTCCCTTAGCACGTGGAAGATGTAAAAGAAACATTAATAGTTTCTGTTTAAGCCCAGCTCAGAATGAGACTCACTACTACACCTGATCCATACCACTGTTGTTTAAGAATCAAAAACTGGATTTCTTGAGTTGGGAAGGCATAATTCTGTTTGGGATTCTATTTTTTTAAAAAGGGTCGTATCAGAAACATGTTTTCCTCATAAATTTGACAAGAAAACAAAGTGCATGAAAATACTATTCTCTTTAGTATTTTCTTCTACTTCATTTTTTATTGCGTTGTTTTATATGGTACCTGATAAAGCACAGTCTGCTCAAATGGGTCAAACTGTAGAAATCATGGTCTTAAGTGGTAAGCTGAGAATTTCTGATAAATTGAAAATAGTTAACTTGGAAAAGTTTTATGTCTGGTATCTTCTCTTGAATGAAAAGGAGCATGTCTCTTCCGACATGCTATCTGCTGATCTTTGCAGTTAAGAAGATTTCAGAATAGGAGAGGAGTGAATTAAGTGAACTTGGATGAGTAAACTCTCTTGTGGCTCTTTAGGAAGTTATAATCTGCAAAAGAACTTCACTTGCAAGGAATCTCTTCTACTTAGAAGGCAAAAAGGGAAAAACTAGAAGTCCCTATTGCACACAGCTTGAGATCTGATTTTTTTTTCTCCCCCCCCTGCTAATTGTTTGGGTTTTTTTCTGTAGTGGTGCAAGATTTTTGTGAACAGATGCTGACCAGTTCTGTTCTGTGTGCTTGGACTGGTGGCTTTGAGCATTTGTTTGGGGCTGCCAAGTTCTGAAATGTTTGATGTACAAGCTGAGTGTGAATAAAGGTTTTATTACTTCGAACAAGACATCTCGGCTCAAAATTTCCTTCCTTACGTTTACGTGGATATTAATGACCTGTTAGTGAAATGTAGGTATAAAAATGTCAGATGAGCTAAAACAGATCAAGTAATATTTCTTCTTGGTTCTGCCCTTTGAGTGTTTTATGGTGAATATCACTGGGCTTCCCTCCTCTTCTCTTGATGCGTGTTTACTGGTTGTTCCATTGTCCCATTTTTAAATACAAGATAAACCCACAAATCATCTGGCTGCTCTTATTGTAATTTATATGGACAGAGTTGTTTCTGCTTTCATGGATGAAGGAACAGTTTCTAAATGGGATCTGTGCAGAACTCCTTTTTATGTTTTTTTCTTTATATTTAAAATGGTATCTCTAAAAATAGCAAGCTTTCCAGGGTCTAATGTATGTCAAATATGCTAGGAAACGCTTGAGTTTATCCTTTTTAGGTCTGTCTCAAGTATTAAAATACTAATGTTGGCATTTTTTAAATTCTAGATTATACCTCTACTCTTGCCTGTCTTTCACTTTTGTAAGGAAAGGTTTATAATTTAGTCTAACAATGATTTAAAAATGAGTCATATGATCAGTTTTTTAGTTTTCTTATATTATTTTTCTCTTCTCCCAATATTGTTTTTAAGTTAAGACAAATAGGAAAGGCAAATATAAAGAATTGGGTGTTTCAGAAACAAAATCAATCTGTTTAAGTACAGTGAAAGAGAAAATGAAATTTCAATGTCTTATATTCACTGATTTTATAATTTTCAACAAGATCTAGTTACTAATACTTAATAATGATACTACTTAGTATTTCAGAAATAATAACTAATGCTAGAAGTTACACAGTAAATGCAAAGATTACTTTCTTTCCAAAGGGACACTTCAGTCATGTGGTTGTGGTACAGATCTGATATGGACAAATGTCCTTACATCTGTAGAATTTCACAAAAAAATGCTTCAGGAGGGAAGTGGCACTTGACAGCGCTAAAACTACAAACGATGCCTTGATTTACTTGAGGTCATGAAGCTAATATCTCATCTAGCTGCCACACCGTAGCCAAATGGTATTTAAAGAACTCCAATAACCTCGATGCATAGGTGTAGTTTGCCAGTTACCCAAAGCCTGTATGCCCTGTTGTCCTCCTCGCGTGTGAGAAAAGGAATTATGTGAGAATCAACCTGATGGTTCGCTCTAAAAGGCTTCAAAGCACCCAAGCCTTGCTGGCTCCTAGGAGGCAATGCTGAACAAGCAAAGCGTTACAAGCAGCATCGTATTTTGTTCTTCTTGTCAGCGAAGGTTTCCAAATGCTGTAAAATTCTTGTATTTTTCTGATCCTTCTCATAATATTGTTGTATGATACTAGAACTGCACGAGAGTTGTGTCAGCACCCTAAAAGCCAACATCTGGAAACTATTAAAATTCTTCAGAGAGCACAGGATGGCACAGGAGCAACTGATGCATCTGGAAAGATAAAAACCTTTCCGTTGTGCCCTGGTAGGGTAAGGGATTGCCAAGTTAAGGCTGGGAATCTCTTGGAATCCTTCAGGCAGGCTTCTGGTACGTACATAGTGCATATAGTCCAGGTACCAAAGTGCTCCATGTGGAAAGGATATGGAATGTTGCTCCTCTGGGGTTTTTCGTTACAATTATAGGCAATCCAGTCTGTAAAAAGTGACAGCTACTCCTGTGGATAAACTTCCCATCTGAAACCAAGTATTTGGAATCTAATTGCATGTCTTGCATTTGATTTGTACATCTGCACAATGGCTCTATGACATGTGGGATGAATCATAGGTAGGACACTCTATCACATGTGACATTAATTGTAGAGTAATATTTTTTTCCATGCTGATGTGATTCATCTATTTGAACTTAATGAGCTCACTTAGCAGGGTAACCTAACTTTTTCTTTCTTTTCTGCTCTTCTACTCATAGCTTAAATTCATTATTCAGTTCCAGTTCAAAACCAAACATTTTGAATGCATATCTTGTGAGATGATTTATGCAAGGCCATTTGTGCCTGGTTATTGTATATTTTCCACAGAAATTAGGAAAGCTCATTTTAAAATGTAAGATGAAATTTAACTTTTCATTACTACTTGTTCTGGACTCTGTTTTATTAATATCATAACTGGCAACCCTCACCGGGCTCCCTTGATTCTCATAATTCTACGAAGGGGCTGAAAGTACATGTTCTAAGAATAGGAAGATGGAATTTATTGCTGTTAGAGAAACTTGTTTTAGACTGATGTTCTGTTTAGTTTGGTACCAGTAAAAGGATTCATAAGCTTCAAAAAGGGTTCCTGAAATTTTACTTCGATTATCTCTGAAAATACAAGTGAACTAAAAAGGACAGAAACAGGACTTGCAGATAACAAATAATATTGCTATTATTTTTTTTTTTTTTTGTGGCCATTGCATCATTATAAAATATTCTGGAAGCTAAGAAACCTTTATTAAAAGTGCTTCTTATTTTTAGTCTGAAGTACTTGCAGGTGTATTTATCATCCATTCTTCTTGTAGAGAGAAGACCCAATTACACCAGAACTTCCTTGAATATATCTGAAGTATTTTGTTCTTGTTTGCCTTGGAAGTCTGTTCTAGTTTATCCAAGCCTCAGGTACAGAAATTATTGTCACAATAGACTTCTGCAGAAGTTTTGTGTTTTGCTGCTTAAGACAGTCTCTTTAACTGTGTAGAATGGATGTAATGGACTTCTTACTGATATGTTAGCATGTGTCCTCTGCTTAAAACCACTTTAGGGCTGTGCTTATACACTTATCTAGGTTCCCACTCGGTCCCCTGGACCAAAAGACTTTGCTCTGGTTTCATGGAATCATAGAATCATAGAATGGTTAGAGTTGGAAGGGACCTTCAAAGGTCATCTAGTCCAACCCCCCTGCAAGAAGCAGGGACATCCCTGACTAGATCAGGTTGCTCAGGGCCTCATCCAGCCTGGCCTTGAACGTTTCCAGGGATGGGGCATCCACCACCTCTCTGGGCAACCTGTTCCAGTGCTCTA
>WHYT01017925.1:818218-839095 GCA_009806455.1 Tetrax tetrax
TACAAGTACAATTTGGGTAACCTCCTTAAATAACCTGTGGAAACTGGAATTCTTAGACCTGATTGTTAATTGAATGTCATAAAACTTAACCTAGACAATATTGCTGGCTTTGATGTAAACACCTGGGGATGTAACCATATCTGAGGGAAAGAGGGAAGCTTCATTTTGTGACATCATACATATGAAAAGACAATCCTTAGGTGAACTTCTTATAACATAAGCAGCTGGCAAAACTAAAAAGTATTCTATGTAATTTTCTAAAAAGAGTAATTTGATCAAATTGGTTCCTGCTTGAGTTCTAGCCTATTGTTCTAACTAAAATTACTCCCTGATGTTTCTTCAGTGCCCAGATAATTAGGCATATGCCTTAAAAAAAAAGCACATTGGTATTCCTTTTCAGTTATACTCATTCCATCAATTAAATGTATAAGTGCAGTGTTGTTCCTTCCAGCCTTCAACTGTCCTTACAAAACACTAAGACCACTTCTCCATTTACTTGGTGTAACGAGCTCAAAAGCTCTCCCTTCCCCCCTTCTCTATCCTTAAAGGAGGTGCTTCTCACATGAACGTATAATAAACAAGCATGTTTCTGCCTTTCTGCTTTATCACCGACTGCTGTCTTTATGAATTACTCTGCCTGTTTTGTCCATTTTTTGAAGTATTTTCTTTCCTTGTAGAAGTCACTGATTAATGCCAATGATTATCATGCACTGGGTTTTTGTTTAACGAGTTCCTACTTGGATTGTCATGAGATGCCCAATTTCTTAAGCAGTTCTTCTGGCAGGGCTTGTTTATAAAACTCTCTCTTGCCTGCCAAACCAGGTACTGGACGAGGCTATTATTCACCTAAGACCATCGGGTGCTGCTGTGAGGTAAAGCTTTCCAGCAGATCTGTAAAAAGATGAGAGGAGAGACTTGACCAGTGGATCATGTTCCCAGTCAAGTGTCAGGCATACCTTAGAGTTCTCCACTGGAAATAAAGGGGATGTTAATAAAAAGCGATACTATCTGAAGATACCGGGGAGGGATTTTGTCGCTTCCTTTGGTATTTTCTGAGTATCAGCAAGCTGGTGAGCTGGGACACTACCAGTTCAGTTCTCTGCTGCAGAAACCAGTCACTGAGGAAGCTGCCACCTGGCAGTGGGATGTTGCTGCCTCCTTTTTCTGTGCTGCTGCTGCTCCCTGGTGCAAGGGAGAGGTCATGATGGAAATCCATAATTCATCAGCCATATTAGGTACTCTTTTTTTTCCCTCATGTTTGCTCTAGATCAACTGTGATAATCGCAGACAAAAAGAATATTCACTTGCTCTCATCTCCATCCTTGTAACTGAGATTTTTAGTCCTCTACATGAAATTTCACACACACTTAGTTTTAGAGACTTGTTCTGTGAAGCCATCTAGGTTCCTCAAAAAAATCCTACTTCTCAAAGATCAAATCTGAAGTTAACCTCTCTCTCCTGTCCTGCTTGATCTGGATTTGCTGCTTCCAAAAAATAAATACTTCTATGGTCTGTATGAGTCTATGTGGGGTAATAGGAAGGAAGGTGTTTGTTCAAATTAAGTTAATTTTCAAAACTTAAAGCTAAGCAGAAGTAAAATATAGTAGAAGAAAGAATGAAAAACATAGCACTATTTTTCCACTCTAGCTCCAATGAAAAAATTCACACTTTGTCCTGACTTCTGACACAAGATACTTCCAGATTCAATAGAGTAAGTTGATAATATCTAGTCTAAGCTTCAGAAAAAAAGTACTTTTGTTCCCTGTTTTTGATCAGAGATACCTTTCACATGAAATGGTAAATAAATCCTTCATTGTCAATCCCTATGAAAAAAAAGCTTTGGAAGTATGTTTGAATTGCAAATAGACACCTTTGCTAATGCATTCATAGTGCTGTCAGGCTTGAATTGCAGATGACTGCTGTCTGAAAGCTTATCAGGTTACCCTTTGCCCCGCTAGCAGATGGTGAAGTAGCAGAAGGCAGGTCTCGCTTTTCAGGGATCCGTCCTCTGTACTGCCTTGGCAGGGTAAGAGAATGAAGGTCATCCTGTGGAAACGTGGCAGATATCTTCCACTTCGGGATCTGGGTGTAACTGGGCTGGCTCTGACATTTGGAGAGAAATCATGAGAGGTTGTGGTCTAAAGGTCCAGTATGCTCTTCTTGGACAATCTGGGAAGATTGTTCATCATCTGAGCTACCATCATTTCTTCAAAACCTGACCCCTTTGGCCTAGAAAGATATTTCTGAAGGATGAATTGTCTTTTGCTTTGTCGTGTGTATCTTAAATCACATGTACCCCTCTAGAAGGTCTTAGTCCCATCGCTTAAAATGATGGTGAACAACATCTAACAATAGTACTTGTAACATACCTGTCTGTGATGTGTCCTTTCCTTGCTTCCAGTAGGCAATTTTATTGTTAAATTAACAAGCAAATTGATCAATGTCCAAGTCCCTTGTGTCTTTTCTATGAACCTGTTGGGATGTGTGGGTTTGATTTTCAGGCTTTTTGTAGGAGACCTTACTAAAGCATTAATGAAAATATCACAAACACTGCAATGGCTTCGAGGCTTTGATATTTATATTGGCTCCCAACACAGTACAGATTATAAGGGTTCTCTGCATCAGTTTACAATATAAATCGTCATGTAACTTAGTCTACAAAGAAAATGTGTAAGGGAACATATGAAAGCAAAGTGAAAGCTCTTGGGCTTCTGTGATGGACCAAAATGGCGACGTAGCCATAGTGGTGCTTTGTGGAACAGTGCCGCTCTGGAGGGGCCATTGGGATGGGTGAAGAGATGAGGGTAGGAGGCAGTCCCGTTACTAAGACTTCCACGGAGTGTGTGAAAACTGCATCACTAGTGTGGAGAAATGTAGACTTCTGGCATTTCTGTTTGTAGCTCTTCACACTGCTGTGATCAAACAAACGTGGACAGGGTAGGATCAGTCCTGCCATCCAGTGGCCTTTGAGACTATTGACCTTCATATCCACAGAGACTCACCTGTGCTTGAGGACATCAGTTATCCTCAGCCTTGGTATTTCCTTGGAGTAGCTGAGGAAACACTTTTTCTAAAATCATGTCTGTTATGGACCTGAGTTTTCATCATCACCTGAGCTGCTAAGCCTGGTTTTAAGGGTGTTTCTGTTGGGAGGGAGACTTAAAAGCAGAGGTAATAAATCCAAGAACCTTTCCTTTAGTGCTTGTCGCTTTGTTCGTGTTGCAGATCTGCAGCCGATACGTGATCGCTAGTTCTTTGTGTGCATGACCTTGCATAACAAACCGGCTGAATTCAAATGTATTTTTCATAGCTTCCTCTCCTGCTCATGCTGCAGTCTTCTCTCATGGGAAGGAGCTGGAATGTCATTGCCTCTTTTGCAAAAGTAATGAGTTCCTCTTGAAGGGGAAAATCAGAAAGTCATAATAAAACACAACAACCGAGGCAGCTGACAACATGTTTCAGCGGCAGCCGAAAACAAAATGAAAAACCTTTCAAACTTGTTCTCAAACCGCTCGTGTTAAAGCTGTTCTGTAATTGCCTGCACAAATGTAGTAGGAATTAACCTTTCCTTGTGTTACTCGAAGACGAACACCACTCTGAGGAAGTGGATAGTTTACAACATGTGCTCCACATGTATGTATTTGAAACTTTCATCTCTAGACCACAGTACCAAACTGTTTTTGCACTGTATTCCTTACTACAGCTTAACACCTTTTCAGACTCAGTTGTGAATTAATTTTGTAGTTTCTTGGACATTTTTTCCCTCCTTTCCTTTTAAAAGAGTATATTAATTTGATATCCATACATAATTCTTTCAGACATTATGGAGCTTATAAAACTTCAAATAATTAGAAAAGGGTTGAAAATGAAATGAATGAATGAAAGTCTCAGTTATCCAGAATTCAAATGTGTGCAAGTGCTTTAGGCTCTAATGAGGTAATGAATCATCTGCAGGTCTCTGAAAAGTTGTCCTGTACCTTTTAATTTCAAGCTTATGAGTAGCGGCCTTGGCACATCTTTTATGATACAACTTCAAGTTATCTGCTGCCCTACTTTGATTCTCATGGCAATATCTTTCAAGATTTCTCCTTGAAAAAAAAAAAAAAAAAAAAAAAAAAAAAGCTTTGATACATTACTAAATGCCTTAAGGCAGAGAAGAAGGGTGCTTCTGTCCTTGCATAAATGGGGAATAAGAGTGGCAGACAGGAGGAGAAAACATCAGGATGAGCTGTGGGAAATCTCTAGGTGCATTCTTCTTTTCATGGTTGGTTAATGAATTGATGGGAGCAGAATTCAAGCTGCAGCCTTTTTCAAGCTATTTCTAAAAGTGAACAGCTATGGTGCTTACACTAACTGCATAAAATGCTTTTGTTTAGGTGCTTGAATGAAAGTTGTTGGATGCCAGGTGCTTCTCAAAATGTGGCTGAAGTCAGTGTAGTTCTGAAATAAGTGAATCAATCACTTATCACGTGAACACAGACACCATAAAATAACACTACATATCTGTGAGCAATCTGAACGGGGGTAAATTCATAAATATGAACTTTACAAAATAAATACAATAAAGAGTTGGCAGTTTTTGTCGTAGGACAGAGACTTGTGTAGCCCCGTGCTCTCTCTGGAAATTGGAAAGCAGGAAAGCAGACATTCCTGACAGTGCTCTACCTTTGATGCTCAAGCATAACCTCAGCCTTCACTTCCTTATCTTAATGATCCAAATATTTATATACGACAGAAGAGAACTAGTTAGATGTCTAATAAATTACCACTGTGACCTTGACCATACCCCGAAGGACCAGCTTCATGTGATATCGGCTAAGGCTTTGTGCCGTGATTTGTCATTTGTGCAGCTGCCAGGTGCTTACAGATTTGTTGACTATTAAATTGGACAATAAAAGCACTGTGGGAATTTATTGAACAGTCTTGATTTGTTTGTTGATCTCGATCTTACATGTAATCTTAACTATTTTTATACATAGCTATTTAGAAGTTACTGAGCAAAAAGTGAGGACACGCAAAAGTAACTGTTGCAATGGCTAGCCCATTTCTAAATGCCCTGTGGAAACCTGAATGACAAAGTTAAATTTCCAAATATAAGCACAGAGATGCATATTTAATAACTTCAGTGCACCAGCAACCTAATGCTTGGAAGAAACCAGTATCTCAGCAGTACCTCCGGAATTAAGATTTCAGTTCCTAGCGCTGGGCTGCCTTTGGTGAGTGTGCCGTCATGAGTCTAGACACGTTTTTGTGATACCTGATACCATTGTTTCAATGCAATAGGCAACTTCTCATTCGGCTGGAGCAGTGCAAATGATAATATTATGGCATGACAATGTTTTATTTTAATGGATGGTTTGTACTTCTAACAAGGGAAGTTTTATGAAATTTGTTTTGGCGTGACTTACAGAAAGCGTACCCTTTCAGTGGTTCACTTTGACATAACTTTTCTATTTTACATTACTACTTGGTGCAAAAGAACAGAGTTGTTTAATTTTTTTTCCTTTCCTTTGTTTTTCTTGCTTTTATCTTTAAAAAGCTCCAAAGAATTTCTGTGTACCATGTGGTTTGAAATAGAAAAATATATTAATTTTGAACAGGCATTTTGTTTTAGTAAGTATCCATTTCAAGACTCTTGTGTATTTATTGGTGTGAATGGCACACCTTCAAAGGATAAAGATAAATAACTTCATTCTTAGTGTTGAAAACAACGTACTGTCAGCAGAAAAGCTTTTTGAACTGGTTGGAGCCTAGATCTGAGAAGTTATTAATTTCTGACATCTCTTAGGCTATCTCTTTTCTTTTTAGCTTGCTTTACTGAACGTTATTTGCTACAACCAAAATAAATGGCATCATCTTGTCCCGGTGATGTCAGTATCTTCTCTGGTGGCTACTTCCAAATCCTTGGAATCTGGCGTAGGGGCCTGACATCTAATTTATAAACTTAGGAACTTAGGTCTGGAAATTTTGGCTTAACTGTTTTCAGTAGTGGGAGTGCCCATCTGCACACAGATGTGAAACAATCTTTTCCTAGAAGTGAGCTGTAGATAGAAATTTGACCTGTAAAGACTTATTCAAATTCTTTTAATGTTTTTTTTGAACCTTTTGATTTTACCAAGCTTAGGCTAGGATGTAAAAATCAATCTATGCTCTGTCTGCCTACTACACCCTCCTCTGAGAAGGAATATTTTGCAGCCTACGCCAACAATATTGCGTGAGGCAGACAAGAGCCTCAAGCTTGGGGCACTCATGTAGTCCCAAGAGGTGATGTTGTCGGAGGAGAGCAATCCATCTGAGCGAGCCACTGCTGTGCCCCAGAGGGGAAGGGACTTTTCCTGGTGCTTCTCTGATTCAATGGCAAAGACCAAACTCTGTCCTCCAGTTAGGTTGTCTCCTTGTGAGCCCAACAAGAGTGTCGTGTGTCCAGCACAACTTGTGGTGAAACTGTGCTTTCTTCAAAGACTCCAGTAATATTCTTGTGCTCTGAAGTTCTCCAGTATTTCAGTAACACAGACCATGTCTTAGAGATGCTGGTTTGTCCTACTGTGACACTTCCCACCCTTCAGTTCCCAGGTGAAGCAATAGGAATGGTGTGTGCGGAGAGGTAAAATCAAAAAGTACTTGTATGTTGTAAACTGGCTGTTTCACGGAGGGAAAAAGAAAGCATGGCATTGTATTTTGCTGCTGGTTTCCTCCCTCCTTTCCATTGGCTCCATGTCTCTTCCTGAAGGCAAGGAGGAATTGCCCAGCGCCATGTGAGCTTGGCTTGGCCATGAAGCATCAAGAGCTGCATGGATTATTGTTTGGAAATTGACTAAATAATATTTAATTATTGGAAGAAGTTTTAGATGTTTTCTTTCTGTCCAGTTCAAATTTCCACTCTTTGAGCAGGATCAACAAAAGATGATGCTTGAAATCACACTCCTATACCAGATTTGATGTCAAGGTCACACAATGAGGATTTGTCCAAATTAGTGGACCTGAAATCTATTTTTCTCTGGGAAATACAATTCCTTATGCTAGAACAAGTTGACAAATCACAGAAGTGAGTAATGCTTTCTCTAACATTATGTTCTGTGCTTCTGAGGAAACACTGAAGACACGATGTTCAGTGTATTTCTTCTCAGAATCCCTACTGGATTCCAAAGACTTCCACAGGTGAGGGCATAGGAAAAACAACTATGGAATTTTAAAATTCAGACTTCTCAATACAAAAAAGTCTTCAGTTGACTACTTAGTAAATTCTTAATCCTTAGCAACAAGTTTTTTTAATATTTCAAAATAACTTTCATTATAATGCAATCCCATTTGGATAACTTACAAAATTGAAATATCACAATTTTTTCTTTTACTTAATTTTGCTTGAACTAAAACAGTGATAAAAATAAGCAGGTTCATATTCCTGCTTTTAACAGTGAGTGTCTAAACAAACAGTTTGAAAAAGTTTTACGAAGCTGAGGTACTTCTATAGGTGAAACTTAATTGGAAAAACTATTTAACGTGAAACACATTTTTATACCTCCACTGAACCTCCATTTTTCACATTTTTGGTGCTGGTTGGCACACCAGTACCTCGTGTTTCTTTCCCACATGGAATGCTTTCAGCAGGCCAGAAAACAAAAGGCTCAGGTCTCGCCCCAATACCTCAGACAAAGGTTGCTTTGACTGCAGTTTCATTCCTGCTCTCCTGGCCCCGCTTTTCTTTAAATCTGAAATAACTTAATCCGTGGCAATGAAAGTGAAAACTAACTTTTGTGAAACAGAGCTTGAAACACGTAGTGATCTCATTTCCTTTCTTCCTGAGAAATAGGTGCATGTGGAGTATCCTTTAATCGTGCATCAACCAAATTATTTTTTAATGAACAATTAATAAATGGCATCTTTCTTTGAACTTTTCATTAATAAGGGAGTCTAAGGTAGTTCATTTGTAGGTATATATACAGTACAGAGAAAAAGAATATTTTGCAACTTACTGGGTTTTTCATATGTAACATGTGAGCGGTAAGCTGAAAAGGTCAGTTTAAAAATTCATGGTCTTTCACAGAGTTACAGTCAGGAAGAAAATAAGCTGTTAATGGCAAAAGAATAATAAATGCTTAATCTGAGGAATGGCTTTGTAGTTTGTGGAAGACAGATGCAATATTTAGTTCTTTTTTTTTAATAACAGAGGAAGCGGATCTATTTGGGAAAAGTGAGGTGCAGTCCAAACTTGCTGCTGTGTTGGTGGCAATGCTAGATGAATTTATGGCAAATGCGAGTGACAGAGATAATGAAGAAGGACGAGGACAAAGGGACGAAATAGCCAGTAACAACTGGAGCTAGATGGGTCAAAAGCTTTTGGCTGTGATCCCTTTTATTCCTCTCCCGAAGGCACCTGGTCGTATTGGCTCACGTTCTAGCTCAGTGCTAGGAAAAAACAGCCTGATCTTTGATCTTTCTTCTTTCCTATTCCTTTTTATTTTCTCCTTTCTCCTATTTCGACTCTCTTAAGTCATCCACCCACTCTTTTCCCCTTTTGTCCTTACTTTTTTCTTCCATATTTCACACACCTCTTCTCCTCTGTTTTCCATACTCTTGCTTTCCTGCTCCTTTTTTCCTGCAGTCTCCCCTCAAAGCCACGACAGCTTTTAGTTCCAATGAGAAATGACATCTTGTGAAGGTGCTGTATTTTCCAACCTCTTCCCATACTCGCTCCGCGTTGGGAGCAAAATGTTCCTGGTGTGCTGCCAGCTGAACCTCTTGCAGTGTTACAGAGCTGGCTCCCTCCCATGCGCGTACTCCGGGGATGCGCTCCCACAGCGTGGGCTTTTTGTTGGCTATTTCCTACGTGGCTGGCCTTCTCTTCCTTTCCGGCACAGAACGGAGCAATTATAAATCAGATTATTTAGAAAAACTGTCCTTAAAGACTAGAGGTAACAGATCTATTTATTATAACAAACATCTTTCTGCATAAAATGGCAAAACCTTTACTGTGTTTTAAATGTACATGTTATTGGCCTTCTATTTAGCATGGCAGCTAGAGCTATTTGAGACAACAATGTAATTACTGTATTCACTCCTCTGGATGAGTTTTTGTATTTTCTTTCACCTTCAGGATTATATGGGGATCTTACATCTACTCATCTTAACCAGGCAAAACCAGACCATCTTCCTTACCATATATTAAGAAAAGGCTTAAGACCTTATTTCACTACAACTTCTGGCCTCTTTGTTTAGCAGCTGGTCACATCTTTTATTTTAAGTTGTAGGCTTGTTACTTGACATCTATTTGCAAAGCACAACATATGCCGTCTGTAACTCCACCTGTCTTTAAAAAACACTTAAGTCTTTCACTGTATTCCTCCAATTAGAGCATTTTAAAAATATACGTTTTCCTCTTTCAACATTACTCTGCAAACAGAAAAAAAAAAAGCATATTTGGTGGTGGGGGAGGAAAGGGACGGTAGAAAGAGCACACAGAACACAAAGAAAATGCGCTGCTCAGGTGAATGCTAATTTGTAGTTTTAAATCATGAGATACTGTACCAATTTCTAATTTCTGACTTCAAAAATAGATTCCTTTTAATATAAAGAGGCAGTAAGATAAAACATTTTGTGGTGTTTGTCAGTGAAAGCACGAAGCCTGAGGAGAAGTGTTACATAACATGTCCTATAAACACTTTTGTATTTATAGTACTTTATTAGTACGTCTTCCTCCTTTTGCTGAGATTGCAAGCCTGAAGATTTATTCCTTATATAGCAGGCAAGCGTTGCTTTACCTCCGCTGCACTGCCAGCATCTGGGCTCTCCCAATGTGTCCTGCTCTTGGCCATGAGCTCAGAGAAGAGAGTTTGGTATGCAGAAGAGTTGTCTCACATCTTTACTGAAATTCCTGTCACAAAAGCAGCTTTGCCTTTGGTGCTTAGATATTTTGGGAAGATTTAACCACGTATCTTGCAGTAAGAGGACATACTGACAACGAGTACCTTATCTCTGTCTTTTAGTGGGTTTATTTCTTCTAGATGTATGGTAAGATGAAAGAAAATGCAAGCCTGTGAGAAACACCTCTAATCTCCTCTTCCAGGCCGGGCTGTGAACAGCTCTGCTGTGTCTGGGCAGGACCTAGGAGCCTCCTCTCCCATGACCACTCGTGTGCTCAGGGCGCAGCAATACGGACTGTCGCATGTCACGTCTGCGGTAACAAGGTCATTCTTCCACCTCCCATGAGACCCAAAAAGCTGAGCTCACAGATGCTCCTGCAAGCGCTGCCCGCAGCCGAGCAGCCCAGCACTCCCTGCAACAGCATCAGAGCGGGATGCGCGTCTTCGTTGTCCGCACTCCAAGTAAAAGTCTTTGTTCTAGCTCAAAACCTGCAGAGGTGGAGTGTTTTAGCTTAAAAACTGGGCTGCAGACAGTGGTGGCTGAGGCAGAGGAACAATTCCTGATCTGTCCCCAGCCACTCACAGCTGGATTTACAGGACTCATCTGTCCAGATCCTTCACTGAGGATGTCCTGTATACAGCTACTCTTTCTCATTTGAGATTTATTCTCTCGGCTTCTAGAGATACCAGCACCCATGACCTTTTCTGGCCTCGTGCTACGCTAGATATCTCTGTGTACTCTGTACTGCCTGTGGCCAGATTGTGAGCAGATGGTGCTCCCCCTTAATCATTTCAGTTATTCTTCTACAAGCTTCTGGCTGCCTCGTTGGACAATGCCTTCCTGCAGCCATGCGTTGGCTCTAGCACGGCTGCTCACAGTCGCTAGGAAATTGTGTCACGAACCATCTACTTTTAATTGTCTATTTTCTCTCAGAAAATTCAAACCAGAGGACACAAATACATAAAGCAAGAGAGTTTAATTTGTTCACATTTCCAATAGCCCTGTAATTAATTTGCTCTTAAACAAAGGCAACAGTCCACATGAGTGTGCTCAGACTGGAAATTTGGCTACTGGGAAGAAATGGAGGAAGGAGCTGGAGCTGTGTCCTGCTCTTATGGCCTTTAACTCCTGGCAGACTGGGCATGTTCTGGCCTCCCCATCTGTTTCAAATCTTTCAAATTTGACATCTATCTATTAATTTGTTCTGTTATTTATTAGTTTCAAAGCATGCAATTCAGTCCTTACCGTTTGTGGTTGTTGCAGGTTAAGAGCAGTGAACTAGAGGAACTATCCTTCAGTAAAATGTGAGGCGTCGTTAGCACAGGAATTAGCTCCACTTCTGCAGAGAAGCTATTTAAATGTAGACAAACGTGTATTTTATTAGCTGTTAGGTTGCTAAGGAGTCATCCACTCCAAATAATAGTAATTCTGATTAAATTTAGACACATACCAAGTTAGCATGTTAAATAGCAGGAGGAATAGATGTGTTTAGAAACTAAGTTATACTTAAACCAGCTCGTGCCTGTATTTGCAATGGCCACAGTTCCAGAGCTTCTGTTGGAGAATAATAGAACAGTTTGGGTGGGAAGGGGCCTTTAAAGGCCATCCAGTCCAACCCCCCTGCAAGGAGCAGGGACATCTCCAACCAGACCAGGTTGCCTGTGGATGACCACGGGCACTTTGTCTGCGTCAGACACAGTCTTTCCAGCATCCCTGACGGGTGTCGGGAACACCAGCACTGTCCCCCACCAAGAGACACGGCTTGAAGTTGGAGCATTGCCCTCGAGTCCCTGATTATGAAACAAAACAAAACAAAAACCTGGATAACTAGAAAGGAATTCCCCTTTTGTTCTGCAGGCTTCTTGGGTCAAATGCCCTGTAGAAATCTCAATTATTGTTATTGTTTAATATTATTCTTGGTAGAAGATTTGGGCAAAATCTTTTCAAGTAGGAAGTACTTTTATGGCTATCTTCTCAGCAACTCTAATCACATTACTTTTTCTCCCTCTTCAAAGATCCAAGAAATATCTCTGTTCACATTTAATGTCTGGATGTGTTTGTTATGCCGATGGTAATTTACTTGTAAAGTACAATTATGGAAAATTCCTACAGCTTCTGATAAAGTGCATAGAACTGGCGACCACAGCAGATTTTTCCTCATTTTCAAGTGACCTCTGACTCATTCAGAGAAGTCGAGACCTTTTCTGGGGAAACAGAGCTCTTTGTCAGTCATTATTTTGTTACAAAGATAATTTTTTTTTTTCCCCACCCAGAACAGTAAGATTGGGAAAGTGAAGATCCATTTCTAGGGCTGCTTCTTCCACATTTTCTTGGTCCGTTTTTGATTTTTAAACTGTCACATACTACTTTTAACTGGTAGAACAAAACTTAGATATTTTTATGAAACCAGTTGTGTAGTAGCCCTACAAATACCAAATGGTTGTATGAGAGTTCAGGAGCTGAAGATTTTACAGCCCATGTCCGTTTGTTATGGACGTACTTGGTTCCACCATGGAAGCCAGGGGATCACTTCCATCAGCTGAGGCGCCGGCTCTGCATCCTTGCCAGGTTTCTGTGGACATATATTCCTTCTCTTGTTCTCCCTCCACACAAATTTAGGGTCTCTACCAAATGGTATGTCATTTCAGCCACGTGAACGTGAAAGTGTTTCAGAACATTAAATAACAGTGTTGCTGTGTTATTGTGTAGGCAAAGTGGAGACAATAAAAGCAAGATTAAGCCATAATCCAGTTATAATTCAATTGTGGAAGTAATAACAGAGGAACAACTCTGAGACTTGGTACAACAAATATTTACCTACTGTGTGCGATAAACTTGCTCCTAACAGCCCTGGGATTCTACTGCTCGCTGCTCACAAGGGAAAGGGAGAGGAAATGGGCAGCGTCCAGAACAGCATGGTCTGCTAGCTTGGCTGTCAGCAGAGACAGCTTTGTGGAAAATAAAGAGTCCCAGCTGATTGTAACTGCATTTATTGAGAGTTAGAAAGACAAGATACTTGGTTCATAGAACACCAAGAGAGAAATTATATCTGTGTTGAAAGCATTGAGCCCTGCTGAGTTCACAGATGCCAGTGTTGTTGTCATGGTTCCTCCCAAGAGCTGGTTACTGTGGGGTTTCTGCCCTGCACCTTCAGGAGCTGCAAGACAGCTGCTGCTGTTCAGAGCATCAAGCCTCTTAAAAATATCTGTTTCTCCCCAGTTCTGAGTCTACCCCTTGTAAGCACCTGCAGATGTTTCTAGGCTAAGGCAGCATCCTAGGACTGTCCTACGAGCCTCAATGTTTCCTAGAGCATCTGCAGGACACCGTGCAATGTCTCTAGCATGTCACTCCTGCTCCCAAGCCAGCCCTCCTCTTTGCAATGTGGTCCTGGGAAGATGGCTTCAGAGCTGGCTTCTGAATGACTTGCAGCAGAAGATTCTCCTGTTGGATGGCGAGGCTGCAGCCCTGCAATAAGAACAGGGTCCCATCCAGCCAGGCACAAATCAGACAATCGGAGAAGAGTTACTAAATATCTGCATTAACTGCCTGGACTCATCCCTTACTGATTTCCTTGTACTTAATAGATCTAATTAAAAAATCTTACAGTTGATTTAAAAAGAACAACACTGTAATGAGCTTAAAGTGCAGTATAGATTGAAGAGATTTTATAATGATAAGCATAGCGAAGTCCTACAATAGATTACACAGGCAGGCGGTGGAGGCAAGAAAGGATTCTCCTTCATCATGAGGAAATGGGCTTAAATTTATCTCTGGAGGCCCCTTCCAATTTTCTATCAGCAGTGCTGCTACACGGTATCTCTGGTCTTTCACAACAAGGGAACTCTGGCGAGGTTCTGTGTGCCAGTAAGAATGCAGAGGGTTCACAACCAAGACTGGGACCTTATCTTGGTATCTCAAACCTTATCCTTATCTGCGCTGTATCTCTCGCTAACCTCTTAAATGCACTTCATAGACTGTGCTTTCCCCCAGGCCAGATGTGCCTCCTTGCATTTTGGGTCAACTCTCTCTCAAAATTCCAGTAAGAATGCTGTACAGCATTTGGCTGCCTTCTTGAACCCTTCTGGATTTTCCACTAGTATTGGATATAGTTACATATGGAAGTTCATACATCCAGATCTATCTATATACGTTTTCATTTCACTTTCAGCCTCTACATTGTAGTTCAGCCTATTTCATTTTCTTGCTTTTTTTAACACGCTATTTACAGTTTTTCTTTTGTGGAAAACAAAAATAATATATGATATTTCTAGGATTTTTTTTTGTTGTAATATGCCAAAGGTGGTCTTTTAAGTTGCATTTTCAAGTGTAGAATTTCTTCCATAAGAAAGCTGCTATCAAAAGATATTGTAGGTGATAGGATCTCATGTTGATCATGAGATCACCTGTGGTATTTACACTTACCACAAACTAGAGCACCTTTTGAGTTGTAAATTCTCTCCCAAGAAACTGCTTAACTCAGATTTCAGTAAAATCAAGAGACTATCTGTCTGAAAAGTAGCATGTATTAAAACAAAATCTAAAAAAAAAAACCACAAAGAATTATGACTATCCTGATAAGTAATAGCTTTTTAAGAGTGAATAATTTTCAAGGCAAGATTAATTGCACTCATGTATCTGTGGGAATATTTTTGCTTAAAGATTTAAGCTTAAAACTTCTCTTTTTTTTTGTTAGTGATAATGAAAATACTGCTAAGTAAGTAAGTGTAACTTTAAAAGTTCATTTGTACAGAATTAGTATGGGCCTCCTGTTATGCTGGAAAGAGCACAAGTTCAGCTGAAATGAAGTTTTGGGCTAAAGGGCATGTTTCTATTTTAGCTGTCCTTTAATAGCTCCCTATTAAATTAGTGTTATATAAACTAAGCCTTAGCATAGTTCTATTTTTTATCTCTTTTTTACAGTTGGTATAATAAAGATACAGCACTTGAGGACAGGAAGTAACAAAATATAAGCTGTCAGAATGCGTGGCCAAATCTTTTTCAGTTTAAAGTGTATTTGTGTAAGGAAGGGCAGCTTGAGAGGATTGATGAAGTTTCTGAGTCAGTGGCTCCATCAGGAGAAGGAAGTCCAAAATCTCTATAAAGTGCTCAGATACCAGCACCGTAAAAGCTGTACAAAAATATGAAGAGCCCAACAATCACCAGACCCCTCTGAATGAGAAATGTTTTATAATTCTACCAGATCAGACCTGGAGAGAGGGGAAAGCTTGAACCAAGCTTGAACCCAAGGGTCTGAGAGGAAATGCCTGAGAGGTACCAGAGCCCCAGAAGAAAGAGGCCATGACCATGACCATGACCATCTTCCCACTCAGCTGTCGAGACCGAGAAGGAAGAAGCGACCGCTTTGTTAGGCACTGGGGGATGCATCCAAAGAAGCTTTAAACCACGCAGAGCCAAATGTTTCGGCCACAAGTCTTGCATAAGCTGCAAAATATTCGGGAATAATCTTCCTCATTTTGGTCAGAGAACAGTACACTGACTCTTGCTTTATTAATAGCATCCTATTAAGTAACACAGTTGTCTGTTTAAACATCCTTATGACTTAACACATGGATGAGATTACTCTAATAGGCATTCACTGGTGTTTTTTAGGTACAAAAATGCAGTGTAGTACAAAATGCAGTACAAAAATAGACTTGGGTTTGTCATGTGTAAGCCTTCCACTACAGATAGCGCATTTAATTTCTGCCAGACACCTGCAGAAAAAACTGCAGGCATAAAATGGATGGCCACTGAAGCAACAGTCCCCTTGGTTTCTTGCCTATACCCTGTCCTCTCCAGCAAGTGAACTGGAATGTGCTTTGTATTTCAGAAACCCACTGATTCTGATTTAACAACTTTAAATGGTTACACTTGCACCAGTGGTAATTATTGTTCTTAATGTATTCTGGGCATGTGTCTTCCAAAGGGTATGCTAAAGCAAGGAAAGAGATTTGAGATGAATGAGATAAATTACAGAAACAAAATAAGCATCTAAAACTTATTAGAATGGATGAAGCTCGGGGAAAGGGTAACTTAAGCACTAGATTTTAAAATAGCTGGAAGGATGGAAGGGAATATTTCACACCTTATCAGTAACAGTCACAGAACCTATCAAGCAAACAAACCACAAAAAAAAAGAGACTTTTCTTCAAAATCAAGTGATCTGAAGGAGCTGATAAGTTTTGTGTATCTGGGTTGAATTTTGCAAGAATATCTTGGTGTCCGCATTTGCAAGCAACGCAGCAAGGAAGGGACATTCTACTTAAAGCAGTGACGCGTGCCAGCAGCGTTTGTTCCTGTGTGAATTGGTGGCCGAGGGCTGGTGGCTCCTGCTGCTGGGAGTGCCGTGTCCTCCCTCGCTGCCCGTCGCTCACTGCCCAGAAGACACAGTTCAGCTACCAGCCGTGCTGGCTCAGCCCCACGGTCTGCTGTCTCGTGCTCCGTCAGAAGGGCGTTTCGGCTCCAGATCTGTGCCTCATGGCAGCTCCTGCCTCTGCTGGATGCTGTTTAGCAGTCAGGTTTTGTACCTTTTCAGAATGAACTTTAAATTTCTGTTCGTTGCAACGGAATGCGAAATAAAATACCGCTGTACTGCCAGCCTGCGGGCTTGCCAGCAGCAGGTCGTTTTGCCTTTATAACCTGGATTTATGTTGCTGACAGCAGCGTGAATCCAAGTTATAAAGGCAAAATGACCTGAGTGGTGGTTCCTAGAGGAGCTGTGGTGACTGTGAGGAGAGACCACGCATAAAGGGAAAATAGAGAATAGACAGCCACTCTCTCATAGTTAAAAGTAGAGTGAAACTGAGAAACAAGTTAAGAACAACAAGAAGTGGGGCTAAAGCATTAATGTCTTTGTTGCAGGGTTGTTGGAGCCCATATGGGCTTTTATCAGGAACAGGCAGTGATCACACATACCATATGTGCAGCAGCATCTAAGCTTAGCAAGCTGGAAGTTTGAACTACAAATTTCCTTGCTGTTAGTGGTGTTAGTATGAGCCAAAGTGATATTAATTTTAATTAGAGCTGAATGAAGAAAAAAAAAAAAAGGTAATTTCCATTTGTTCCACTAAAACCCCCAGATTTCCCTTTTGGCTCCATATGGGAAGCCTTACATTAAGTTTCCAGTGAATTTCTGTTTGTAGAATGAGAAAGCAGTGGAAATGCCCCTGTGTACTGGCAGAAGTATTCACGCTCTGCAGGTAGATGTGATTATTCTGAAAGCAGCTTGTACATTTGGTGCTTTGTAAACTGGAGAAGAAAATCAGCAACAAAAAAACGTACACAAGGGACCACTTGCGCAATGCAAATTCTGAAAAGCAAACTTTTCAAGTGATGTAAAGAGTTCACGAGCTAGTCATCATTTGAAGTATTTTTATTTAAACCATCTGGTGGGTGACTAGTAATAATAATAAAGCACCACTAAATCCAGGTGTCTGTTTGGATTATTACAAACAGATAACAGGGTTGCATTCCAGTAGTGCCATCCAGGTTTTGATGTATCTCTGAAGAAGTGAGTTCTTCAAATTAAATCCTTATCTGAATCAAAATGGAATACAGGGGCTACAGCATACACTTGGGCTATACATACATATATTTATATTTTTATATATAATAGAGCCTGCGATCTTTCAGCCTTACTAGGATGTGGCAAGAATGTTTTGTGGCTCTTTCCTGACCTACATGTGCACTTTTTATCATGCAAAAAACGGGGTAAAAAGGGAAGGGGGGGAGGGGACCTGCCCTAGCAGGAGTCAGGCACAGCTCCAGAGGAGCTACGGCTCCAACAGGCAGCCCCAGCCACGGGACGGGCACCTCTTCACTGACCCATGTTCTTTCCAACACAAGAAGTAAGATGATGTTTTGATAATCCATTATGCTTTGCCTTGTTATCTCTACCTTGAATCCTGCAGACATGTTGTTGTTTTTCATGCAAGCTTATCTTCTAGAAAGGTATCCAGTCTGGGTTTGAAGAGAATGAGAGATGGAGAAGCCACCATTCCCCATTCTCTCTTCATATAAGATTTTAAAGTCTTTCTGAATAGGGATTTAAAGAATTTAGAAAGGAGTGAGTTTGAAAGTATTTATTTCCATTTTCTGTTGCCTGTCTAACAAGGTTGTGAGAAATTATTTTGCTTTGAGAGGGAAGATACTGCAACCTAAGCTGAAGCATCGAAACTAAGCAGTATGAAAATAAGCAAAGCCTTTCTACGCTGCCTATATACAGAATTTGGCCACTGCCTTTAGGAAGACTGAAAACACCTAAAATGAAAGCACCAGTATATACATAAAGTAGGTCAGATTCTACCCTCTCCCACAAATTTAAGAGCCTTCTCTTCTTTGATAAAATCTACCCAGCTAATTAGCTTTGCCTCTTCACATAGCACTAACTCTTACATTAGGCAGTGACTTGACAAAACTGATTTTTCAAAAAGTGTGTGTGAGTCTGTGTGTGCATTTCTCTGATATAACTGCAGGGTGTCACATGCTGAGGAGGAAGATACTGTTTTGAAAGCAAACATTCGTTTGAAGCACGCTTGGATCTGAACAATTTCTTTCACTGCTGAGGTTGTGTACTGACAGGAAGGAGCTTATCCTGACTATTAAAAAACAGGAAAAAATGATGATGAGTCTTTTCTTCTGTCTATGTAAGGTGTAAAAAAATAATCTACGTGCTTGTTATCCTGCTGACTGGTTTAGAAACAGGACCCAGTTTCTCTTTATTAGCTCTTCCCCAGTATAGTCTCTTGAGTCAGAAACTCTCTCTTAGATGCAAGAACACAGCGTCTGATACAGAAAGGCCTTGATCCTGCTGAGGCTTGTGGAAGACTGTCAGGGAAGAAGCCCGTCTTGCCAAGCACAGTGCAGAGAAGCAGCAGAGTCGCTTTGAATTTTATTCCTGTTGAAGCACGCTCCTCATTTTAGATCCCTGTAACACTAGGCTGAGCAATGTGAAAGCTGTTTCCTTTCAAGATGAGTGGGTACCCCTGCAATCTCACTCTGCCAGTTGATCGATCAGTGTTATCGCGCTCCAAGATGCTGGAACCAGCAAGCAACTGGGCATCGCTTGCTGCAAGTGCTCTCCACAGCTGCGGTCCAGACAGCGTACCTGGAGCGAGCTAGCTCCTTCATCCCCTTTTCATTAATCCCGTCTGTTCTCAGGTCTTTGGCACTTTTTTTCATCTTTTTAGCTTTCATACAGCAGTGATAATAGATCATTGCAAGAATGGATTCATTTATCTAAGGCTCTTTAAAGATCTGAAAATGATGCACTTCAAAGGCAGGAAAATGGGATGTGGTACAGGTGAAAATAGGGGAGGACGTGCAGTTAGATTAAATTAATCCTTCTATCTGCAAGCAAAGAAACGGATTTCTGTCTGCCTTTTCAAATGTTGGGAAGCAGAAGTAGTCATTGGGACTTTCTCTGCCATAGGAAGAGCAAGTAGGCAGAAAGCCTGGAACAGAACTTCCTCAATTTTACTTAGAGGTGATACTGGTCTTGCTGTGAGATTAGACAGACAGGATGGCACAGTGTATGCAATGGGATTATCAGCAGGGCTTGAGACTTGCTATAGAATGCAACTGCACCGGAGGAGTACATACAAATACCGATGTCCTTTTAATATCCTAAATCAATACATCAGGGAAAAATCAAGTAGCAGTACAATTAAAAGATTATTTGACGTTTTTTGGACAAACACCATCTAGACCTACAGCTGCCTGTCTTTTCTCATCTCCACGCAAATTTAAATACTGGAGAACACAGGATCATTTGGCTCCTCTGTGACAACACTGATTTTGTTCAGTTTGGTTTTCCTTTTTTGTTACAGTTTTTTATGTTGTTGGAGAATAGGGTTTTGGCATAGCATTGATACTTTTCTTATTTCTGGTTCATCCCCAGAGCTTTAATTTGTTCATTTTCAGCAACATTCCTAATTGGCTTATCTGTATTAGGATCAGTGTGTGAAAGGTTTAGGACAAAAATGGACTAAGTGTTGTGAAAGAAACATCTGCACCCTTTGTCGGAAAAAATGGAGTGCACACCTATTATCAGAAATGGAAGAATAATTAAGAATTTTGCTGCCTGCAGAAACAGAATGAATACTGCAAAAGTTAACCTGCTCAGGAACTGAACTGGATAAATTTCATTATATAGCCCAAATATATAAAGAAAAGGTAGGTATTTTCAAATGATGTCTTGCATTCACCTGATAGCTGCTCACTGGAAAGGTATTTTGCCAAGATGACCAAAGGAGGAACTATGAGTATTTGAGAATCCAGTTACTGAGTGCTGCATCTACAGGTCCAGCCTGATATTGTAAATAGATCTCCAGCCTTTTGCAGAGAAAGCATCTTCACAGAAAATGGCATGTAAACTTGCCATAATACATAAATGGCTGGCAGATGTGCTGTCAGTGCTTTTCTAAGACTTAGGAGTCTATGATAGGATCAATAAATTCTTCTTTTAGTTTTTTATTCACCTGACCTTTCTCAGAATCCAGTGGCTAAAAGATTTGCATCTTAACTACAAGTTCGCGTGCAGGAAAAACTCGTTATTTGTTGTGAACCTGCCTCCTGCTACCTCCACCTGAGGTTCCCTACCTCTTGTGCTGGAAGAAAGAGGGAACAACTATCCCACCATTTATGACTTTACAGACTATTTTATCTTCCCTCAGACACTGTTCTTCCAACCTGAGAGTCAGGTTGACTTAACTACTCCACAGATAGCAGCTATCTCTTTGATCCTCTTTCTTTGAACCTTTTCCAAGTCTATCTTGGGGGAAGTGGGTGGAGGTATGGGATGGACAGATGGAAGAAAGAGGACTGACCAAAGCTGTAGCATTCAAAATGTGAGTGTAACGGGCTACAGTATGTAATGGTGGTCTCTGCTTTGTTCTTTAGCCCCCTCTAATAATTTCCAATTACTATTCTGTTTGTTGTCCTAAGCATTGAGCTGGTATTTTTATTCATCTATAGTAATTCCAAAATCCTACTCCCAAACTTATTAATTAGCCTAGA
>WHYT01017925.1:839115-907134 GCA_009806455.1 Tetrax tetrax
TGGAACAGGTTGCCCAGAGAGGTGGTGGATGCCCCATCCCTAGAAACGTTCAAGGCCAGGCTGGATGGGGCTCTGAGCAACCTGATCTAGTCAGGGAGGTCCCTGCTTCTTGCAGGGGGGTTGGACCAGATGACCTTTGAAGGTCCCTTCCAACTCGAACCATTCTATGATTCTATGATTCTATGACTATTTTATCTTCCCTCAGACACTGTTCTTCCAACCTGAGAGTCTAGTTGACTTAACTACTCCACAGATAGCAGCTATCTCTTTGATCCTCTTTCTTTGAACCTTTTCCAAGTCTATCTTGGGGGAAGTGGGTGGAGGTATGGGATGGACAGATGGAAGAAAGAGGACTGACCAAAGCTGTAGCATTCAAAATGTGAGTGTAACAGGCTACAGTATGTAATGGTGGTCTCTGCTTCGTTCTTTAGCCCCCTCTAATAATTTCCAATTACTATTCTGTTTGTTGTCCTAAGCATTGAGCTGGTATTTTTATTCATCTATAGTAATTCCAAAATCCTACTCCCAAACTTATTAATTAGCCTAGAGCTCATCATTTCACATATAAATTTGTGAATAATTGCTGCTTTTTTATTTACTGGTTTTTGTCTGCCATCTTATTCCCTTAGCACTCAGCCATATCAGGTGCTCTGCTGTGCAACTACCTCCTCCCTTCCCTTGCTCCTGCCCTGCGTAGGCAGCTCAGAGCAGCTTGGACACAGCCCTTTTCTTGGGATAAGCTACGGGCGACCACTTACATCCCTCAGGCTCCGTATCCCTGCTTGATAGGAATGCTCTGTGTCTTTATCTCGACTAGGCAGTTGTCACAAATAACTGTAGGCAAAATAAAATGTTCCATCCAAAAGTTTCTGTGCATAAATTAACAGGGGAAAAAAGTGAGAGGATCTTTATAGCCCTGTTGCCATGCACTGTTACGGCACCCAGAACCACAGCTTTGCTCAGAGCTTGACAGTGCAAACTACAAACAAGTAAAACAACTATTATGCTCTGATTTTACATAAATTACTGCAGATCACTTCTCACTTACGACATTTTAATTCTCTTTTTATTGCTCTTTCTGCTTGAAACAACAGCTCTCTCCCCTAGCCTCCAAAAGTTAACTTATTAAAGGATTTTAGGTAGTTTGGTGACAGTAACCAGAGCCGTAAAGAACGAATAATTAATTTTTTTTTTTAAGATGAAACTTATTGTCTACCACCCACCACTATTGTATCAGAATCACTGATATTTAGGACAGAAAGCATATCTGGGTATATAAAGCCTTTCCTATTAAGTTGTCTATGTTGAAATGATAAACTTCCTAACTAGGTTATTCCATTCCATCTCTTTTTATGGCCTCCCCAGTCTGTAGTATTTTTATGAATAGTTCATGCTGTGGTGTACTTATTAATATGCTTCCACAACCTAAATGCATAATTAGTTGGATTTTTATCTCAAAGGTTCAATTAAAAAGTAATCAAGTAGGAGGTAGGATTCCCAATTACTGAGTGTAGGAAAGACACCTATTATGTTCTGTCTTTCATCTCAGACATAATTCAATTGGATTATTTTCCCAAATAAAATCTAGCTTTTCATCCCTGTGGAGAGAGGTCATAGAGCCCTGTGGAGACCATATATAATGATGTCTATTTTTACCTCTGCTTTCCTTTAAAGATACAATTAAATTTGTAGTATGCTCAAATTGTAGACACTGTACACTCTCTCTGGTAGACAAGACAGAAAAAATGTTTTCATCGCTGCTTATTGTAATTGAAAAATATTAATTCTTCTCTTTCAGGTTCATTAATCAAGCCTTTACAAGTACTTTAGAAGTAAAACAAAATTAATTTACATTTTATTTCTTAGAAGTGTTTCACTTGGGAAACTTGTAAATAGGTACCACCACTCTTTTAGAAAATGTCAGAACATTTTGACAGATGCAAATCTGTAATTTAATATTCATAACATAAAAGCACTTAAAACTCCAGGACTTAAAACTTCCAAGGACAATAATTGTGAATAGCGTGAGGAGTCTGCTTTTCTTCTAATGAAGTATTCACAACAGTTATTGCAAAATCGAGCTTTCATGGTCAGAATATTTTCCATTAATGCTTGTAAATGAATAGTGCTAAAGAAAGAAAAAAAGTAACGGCAGTAGTATTTACTGAAGAAACTTGGCCAGCCTCTCCACTGGGGCAGTGCTAGAGGACTTGGTCTTGTGTGCATGGAAAACTCCCCACATTAAAAAATATTTCATAGCTGCCGAGCCTTTGCTTCTCACACAGGAGGCAGCTTGAAGAAGACAATGGAGCCATAAATAAACAGAAGTGAAATTTCTCACTGAAATAGGTGCTTGCAAGGTGGGGTCATTAG
The DNA here is from genome assembly GCA_009806455.1 of Tetrax tetrax. Classification (NCBI taxonomy): domain Eukaryota; kingdom Metazoa; phylum Chordata; class Aves; order Otidiformes; family Otididae; genus Tetrax; species Tetrax tetrax. The sequence continues at coordinate 841,489 of WHYT01017925.1, forward strand.
TTATACCACAGTGAGGGAGGCAAGCAACGTGACCTCGCTGCAATGGGTGTGTTATTAATTATCACCCTGCTGTCGTCAATGGAGAGTTATTTTATTCATGTACTTACTGTGAATCTATTTATAACATATATATTGCACAATATTTAGAAAGTAGTGTTGTAAATGATACTGGGTTCTGGCTGATCCTATTTCCCTTGAATTCAGTGAAAATGTAAGAATAATGCTAAGTTATTCTGAAAACTTTTGGTGTTTGTTTTTTTTTTTAAACTAATTATCAATATATAGCCCCCTTTTTTTGGGATCAAACTTGCGCTCACGTATGAGGAGGCCCAATCTAGGGTCAAAGCCTGAAAAGTCTTGTCATTGTACCTTGGTTCTGCCCAGCAGGCTGGACTCTCCGGGATGCAGATGGAGTAAACCCCACTACATGTGGGTATCCAGGAGGTGGATATCCATCCCATATGGGATGGGCTCTGTTGCTGTTATTCCTTTATACAGGTACCTGCAGCTCTGTATGGTGATGCAGTTAGTTGTAGTTTTTCAATGAATTGTAAGGTCACAAAGTAGAGTTTTGAGTGGTTACTTGTAAAGTCTGAATAAACCAAATCCCTTCAGTGAAAAGACATTTATACCCAGATTACTCCTTTTGAGGCATGAAAAGGATTTGCAGGATTTATGACAAAAAAAGCTGATGTTAAGGAACCTTCTTTTTAAAAGAATAAAAATATGCATCTATCCACAGCTTGTCACAGAAATATTTTAATTAAATATTAGTCTATCTTCATATGATTGTTGTTTTCATGGAAGAAAGTCTTGGACCACCCAGCTTTTTTTCTCTGTTAAACATTGGTTTGAGTGTGTGTACAGAGCAGTTCCTGGGCCTCTTTCCAAATCATACAAAACTTTTTCCTTAAAAGATCTGAAAATGGGCATAATTTAAGATCACAAGGTATTTTCCCTATTAAAATGTTCCCAAGATTAGATCACGGTTTGGCAAAATAAACAGAATTTGATTCTTTGGCTCTTTTTATAGGGAATTCATTACAGAGATTTCAGATTGGGGCACAGTTCACTGGTGAGAGTGACAGACGTCAAGCGTGGCTCTTTTGAGGTTCTGAGACTGCACGCAGTGTCAATAGGGATTTTGTGGGATTTGAAATGTTTTAATGGGGTTTTATACTCTTCTCTTAGAGTGAGCAGATGCACCGTGAAGAGTTTCTAGCCAAGGTAGGCAGAAACCGTGGTGGTGATGTGTGAATGTGCTGCAGCAGCACTCCAATATGTAATCACCAGTGTGATTACAGCAGGATCACTTTGTCACCTGTAAAACATTCCAGGTTTTATTTATAAAGGCAAGTAGCTCAGACAAAGCAGGACCAAGCTTTCTTAGAGATACTAAAAAAAAAAAAAAAAAAAAAAAAAATCTGTGCTGCTGATGAAAAGATAAATGTATTCCTGACTTGCTTTATGGATGACTTATTTCTGATACAACACATTCAATGTTGGTCCTTAGAGAGATGATCTCTGCCTTCCCCTCTCACCTTCCCCAAACCAACAGGCCTTTTTGAATTACGTAAAACCTTGTTTTAAAAAAATCATTTCCTTGGGTGAGTTCTGAGCCTTATCTGAGATGCGCTGCCAAAGAATGGAGAAAATGCACTCACAATAGTGCTTCATCAAAAATCCTGATGGGAATCCAGTACCTGGTTTGTGAAGTCATTGAATTGCAATGACTAGATATCCTTTTTTTTTTTTTTAAAAAAAAGGATTTCACCTATCTTTCTGAATGACCTATAAACTAGGAGAAATAATTTTATCTGTCACTGATGGATGGTGACTATTGTAAGCACGTAGTCATTGGATTTTTCTGTAACAGTTCATGTAAATCTCAGAAAATGCAAGGCGTTGTTAAAAAAGGAGGCGAGAATAGGAATTCAGAGTGCCAAAGGTCAGTTTACAACAGATTACTGTCTAGGAAAATGAGAATCTTGTTCTTCAATAACTCTGCAAACAAGGACATTTGAATAGTCATTTATTAATATAATATAACTGTTAGTTAAAGTTTAACAAGTCAGCCTAGGTATGCTGCTATGCTGTATGACATTTCATAGCAACAGCGCTTGAAATATTTACTTACTTATTGTTTCCTTATCATTAATAATGAAATACCCAAGATCCCGTTTGCATTTCCCTTCTGTTAAACAAACCACACTCATTTGTAGATTTAAATGGGCCACATTTTCTGTTGTGAGCTACCAGAGATTTCAGCTATTTTTATATGGAGCAGGTTACTCCTCTAATGTCAGAGTGAAATTTATGTAGCTATAGATTTGCGTCGAGTTTCTTCAGTGAAAGTTTAATATGATTTATTTAATAAGCTTGTTGCTTTCTGTCTTATAATCCAAAAGGCTGCATCAGAGTATAGTCGATAGGAAGCTGGGTTTGCACACCAAGGGGTGTGTTATTTGCAGAGCATACACCTGAGCAGGTACTGGAATGTGGGATCATGTTTCTAAATACAGATATTCAAGTATTAGGTGTCAAAATAGAAGTGGCCTAATTTACAGTGTCATAAAGATTTGCAGCTTCATTGAGGTGGGTAGTTAAACCTTGAAATCATTGAACTTTCTAGTGAAAGGCTCGAGCTCTGAACTGTTAAGTTGAAGAGGAAACTACGACTGGTGTAAATCAAATTGATTACAGACGCGATGAAAGTAACAAGTCCAGTGTGTAGGCACGCGCCCCTCTTCTACTCTACACGGCAAAGAGGAGGCAGCAGAACATAAATACAACCTCATCAGAGGCAACATCATCTCCTTAGCGTGAGGCTATGGCACCATCTACGGGTAAGAGTGCTGTCCAAACCGCTTGTGCCAATTTCCCCTTCTCTCAAATAGGAATTTGAAAAAAAACGCAAAGCGCCTGGCTGTAGTTTTGGTTCCGGGTGTTTGCCAGCTATGCTTTTTGTCATTCAGCTGAGGATGTTCAGTGCAGCGTAACTAGCTGAATTGGGCTGCTCTCCCGGGGCTCCTTACTCCGAGCTGATGAGACATGCCCTGCTCTGGACACTGTCCCAGGCTTGCTTCACCCCAGTCTCCTCAGCCTGGGTCCAGCCTGAAATCCAGCTATGCTAGACACACATTCTGATTGTGTTTCTATAATTTCAAAAGTTCCTACAGGCCCAGGGCAATGGTCCTTTTATATTTTCTAAGAGCTGCTCTCACCACAGGTTTTATCACAAGCCACCCCAGCTATGTGATCCAGGAAGCATAGTGATGAAATCTCTGAGGCAGGTTATGACTCTGGTTCCCCCCTCCTTCCTCTTCTTCACTTCTTTTTATAGAACATGTTGAGATTACTACCCAGGAGGACACTTGTGCTGCAAATACTCAAAGAACTTCTGGCTATATTTTATCAGCAGGCCTCTGTCATGGCGAAATCCCTCTCTCACATGAGGAAAGCTGGGCAGAGGGACACGCTGCAGCCTGAGAGCATCTTCTGGACATGGCCAGCCGACAGATCCAGGGGGGACAGCCCTGGAAGCCCCTTGTCTCCATCCCTCGGCGCTCACAACAGGGATAACGCTGGCCTTGGTCTCTTTTAAGTGGAGCACCAGAGAGGGAAGATGCTTAAGCCTCGCAAACGTGGATACCGCCGTGCTCTTTCCCAAAACCCCCGGCCTGGCCGCTGTCTCTCCTTCTCCGGGCAAACGCCTCCGAGCGCCGCAGCTTCGCTGGCGAAGGATGGTAAAAGACAAAGGAAGAGCTGCGGGCAGGCTGACCCCGGGCGGGGCCGCCATGACACCGCCCCGGCGCATGCGCGGCAGCGCCACCCTCGGCGAGATGGCGGCGGCGGCGGAGGGGCCCGCGGTGGCGGCGGCGGCGGCGGAGGAGGAGTGAGTGTGGCCGGGCGGGTATCCGCCGCCATCCGCGGGGACTGCGCGGTGGCGGGGCTGGGGGAGGCGGCGAGGGGAGTCCTCAGGCGTCGGTGCTGCGGGATGTGACCGGCTTCTCCCTCCCCGCAGGCCGAGGCGGCGGATCCCGCTGGTGCCGGAGAACTTGCTGAAGAAGAGGAAGGCCTACCAGGCCATCAAGGCCACCCAGGCCAAGCAGGCGCTCCTCAACAAGCGGAAGGTAGGGGCTGGGGGGAGATTCCCCGGGCTGGGGGCGGCTGGGAGAGTCCGGCTGTAAGAGGGAGGGGAAGGTGCCGGCGTGGATCTGTGGTGCTGTTGCAGCCGGTCGTGTTTGTGTTTCGGAGGAGGGAATCATCATTCCATGCGAGTGATCGGAGTGATCAGCTGCTTCTGCGAGGGGAGGAAAGTCAGCTGGTTGCTGAGGCTTTGTGTTGGTACTGTGATGATCTTCTGGGTTGTCTCCGAGGGGAAGCGTGAGTTTGTTTCTTCAGTTGTCGAGCATCTTCCCTATGTGTCTCTGAGCCCTGTAAAGGGGACAGAACTTTTCGAGTTGTTACACTGAAGCACAAATTTATTGAAGACTGAGAGTTGCTCTTTTATGTCTATGACTGCCAGGGCATGCATACTGTAAAATGTAATGCTGCTGAGTTGCTGCTACCATGGAGTTACGCTGTCTGAAACCAGTTCACCTTGGCATTGTAAACCTTCATGGAGATGGCGTGCTTTTCTGAGAGCATGTTTAGAGTTAGCCATCTGTTGTTAGCTAGATAAATTGAGAGCAGCCCTGAGTACCTAAGGGTACTGGCGACGAGAAGCTCAACGTGAGTCGATAATGTGTGCTCACAGCCCAGAAAGCCAACCGCACCCTGGGCCACATCAAAAGCAGCATGGCCAGCAGGTCGAGGGAGGTGATTCTCCCACTCTACTCCCTCTGGTGAGACCCCACCTGCAGCACTGCATCCAGTTCTGGAGTCCCCAACATAACAAGGGCATGGACCTGCTGGAGAGGGTCCAGAGGAGGCCACGAAGATGATCAGAGGGCTGGAGGACCTCTCCTGTGAGGACAGGCTGAGAGAGTTGGGGCTGTTCAGCCTGGAGAAGAGGAGGCTCCGGGGAGACCTGAGAGCGGCCTTCCAGTGCCTAAAGGGGGCCTACAGGAAAGATGGGCAGGGACTTCTGACAAGGGTAATGGCTTTAAACTGAAAGAGGGTAGATATAGATTAAACACAAGGGTAGGCATTTAAACATCTTTCTAATTTAAAAAAGTGTTAGTTTTCCCCATAATTCTGAAAATATGATTTTTTTTTTCAAGTGAGGTGTATGTTCTTTGTTTAAATTAGTAGGACTTAATGATTCTTTGAGTGCTTGCAGATTTTGTGCACGTGTGCCTTTATAGAAAAGGACTTTAAACCCAGTTATTTTCTGTTGGATGGTAATTTTGAGTCACAGTAGGGTGTAGCTGTACCAGTTGTTTTACGCAGATATAAACATTGTTTCTGGCTTTCCCAGTGTCTGTCAGAGCTGTGGCTGCAAATGTTTCCATTTGATTTCTCCTATGTCTAGAAGAATCCTGGGTCTTGCTTTGTTTTTCTTTTATTTATTTATTTATTTATTTATTTTAGAAAAAAACTTCTTTGTTCACTGTTCATCAATTGTAGCTAGCTCCTTATAAATTCATATGTGTTCTCTCAGTCCTGTCTCCCTTAGGCTTAGAATGTCAAATTTGTTTTCTTCTTACTGCCTCCAAAACTGAAAGAGCGTAGTGCATCATGTTCTGAATTTCACTTGACCTTTGAGATGCAAACCTTTAAGACTGTTGGGAAGGTGATGATTTCTTGTCCTTTTGTCTTTAGCACCAGAAGGGGAAACAAATCCAGTTTAAACGCCTTGAGACTTTTGTTCGAGATTCGTGGCGCAAACACCGAGATGACGTCCGGCTGAGGCGCATGGAGCACAGACCTGAACAGGCAGCTGTACCTCAGGAACACAAATTAGCCTTTGTCGTGCGGATAGTTGAGTAAGAAACTTTTGTTGCTCCTTACATTTATTATTGCTACAGTTTGTAGCTGTCATATCATTTCTAAGCAAAGGAAGCATGATCAACCCAGATGTGTGTCCTTGCAGGTAATCTGAGGCATTTTGTTGCTATATTAGAGAAACATGGTTACTAATAGCACCTTCTTTTTTTTTTTTTTTTTTTTTTTTTTTTTTTTTTTCACTCAGTATTAAGGGAGTGAGTAGTAGAGTAAAGAGAGTGATTGAGCTGCTGCGGCTGAGAAAAAATTTCACTGGAATGTTTGTTAAACTGACACCGTTAACGCTGAAGATGCTGCGGATTGTGGAACCTTATGTGGCGTGGGGGTAAGTACCAGTCCCGTGACTTGGCAGTAATTCAGATGTAAATATCATAGTTTCTTGATTCTCCATCTGGTATCACAAATCCATAGCTGGCTTTTCCAGTAATGGTCGAAACTTTGTCAACTTTGTATCTAAAATGTGTTATTATCCCTTTTCTCATTGTTCTCAACTTAACTTGGTTGCTTTCCCACCTGTGTCCTTCCCGCTGGGAACGGCACTTCCTGCTGCATCATGTCTCTCTGTTACAGAGTCTGATTTTTGCTTTTGCAGACACCCTAACCTGAAATCTGTACGAGAGCTCATCTTGAAACGGGGCCAAGCCAAGATTAAGAAAAAGAGGATGCCTCTGACGGACAATACGCTGATAGAGGAACATTTAGGTGAGGAAGGGGATGAGAAGACGAATTGAGGAAAGAGGTGGATGGTGAGAGTTTGCAGTCTGACCTAAGAGGGAGGTAGAGGGAGAAAAATACCACAAGGCATGTATATGGAGGACTGGCAATTCTGGAGTAGCGTGAGGAAAAATGATACAGTTGGGCATCTCATGTATGTGGTGTTTGTGGGGGGCTTTTTGTTGTTTTGTTGGGTTTTTTAAATTTTTTCTGTGTGTTTGTTTTTTTCTGCAGGGGACTATGGTATTATTTGCCTGGAAGACCTTATTCATGAAATCTACTCAGCTGGGAAGTATTTCAAAAAAGTCACAAACTTTCTATGGCCATTCCACCTGTCAGTGGCTCGCCATGCCTCACGTAACAAAGTGGGTTTCCTCAAGGAAATGGGTAAGCCTGGCTGCAGAGGTGAAGCCATCAACCAGCTTATACGGCAGCTGAACTAGTCAGGTGAGGAATGCCTCTTGTGTAACTTGTAGGTCTTACCCTTTATCTGGTTGTGGAAGATTGCATTAGTCTGACTGTTTGTTTTTTATTTTTCTGTTCTGCAGGGTCTTTTGAAAACTTCGGGATTTATAACCTGTTTTTTACCTGTAATTTTCATGGACATTAACTTTATGCAATGATATACTATATCTCTTGACTGTTGGTGTCTCTGTAAAAAAAAGAAAAAAATTTACCGATGATGATGGAGATGGACTTTGGGCTGCTCCTTCTTAAGAAGATAAATTGTATTTGGTACAAGAAAGAAGTGATTTGGAACTTCTGAGAGCGATGTGACTTCTGCATCTCTGTAAACCAAAGGTTTTTTATACTCGTTACTGCTGGCTGTGTACCAGCCACCTCCTGATCTCATCTTTGGTATGAAACACTGGTTTTCTATCAAAACCAGTCGTTTAAATTTCTGCTACAGTTGACTTGCAGTCACTGCTGGAAGTTGCACCTCCCTCTAGGTATAGAGGGGTAGTGCCATCACCTGTTTAAGAATATTGCTGACAGGCAGAAGACACAAGGTATTCCTCTGTTACTGCAGCGTAAGCCCTTAGAGTGAATAATGTAACTTTTTCTTTGAAGTACCTGGATTGTATTTATTTTTAAAAGCCGTGATTTGGTGTTACTTACTATAAAGGCTGCCTTTTCCCTTCTGCCAGGTTAGGACTGCTGGAGAAAACTATTTCCTAGTAGGAAAACCCAGAAACTTTGTAACAGAGTGGTGGAGTACATGTCGATGTTTTTTTAAATATACTTTTGAAATTATACTGTTACAACAAGAGGAGTCATATTGCTCTAGAAGAGGGGGGAAAAGTCAAATACTTGGTGAAGAAAATCAACAAACCATGTTCTATTAACACTCACAGTTTTAATTTCTAAATTTCTTCAGGAAGCATCCTCTGCCATTTGATAAATATGGAAAACACTGTGCTTAATGAGTAGGTCACTGTGACTATACTGTCATCTGCAGACTTGAAGTGAGGGCAAACTGTTAATCCCTGAAAGAATTTCATACTGATCTACAACGCTTGTTTTGAGACTCAGAGGAAACAGTTAAAGTAATAATGCAAGTATGATGCTGTCATAGTTTAGCCCCACTCAGGACCAAGCTACACAGCCTCTCGCTCACTCCCCCCCACCCTTCAGTGGGGCAGGGAGAACTGGTGAAGAAAAGAAGGCAGAATTCATGGGTTGAGATTAAAAAAACAAATGTTTAAGAGAACAGAAGAAAAGAAAACAGATGGAAAACAAACAGAACCCAATAACAGAAACTACTGAAGCTCACAGCAGATCCTGATGCCCAGCACAAGGCTCCCCTCAGCACCACCCCCACTTTTTCTACTGAGCATGAGCCACAGGGTATGGCATAACCCTTGGGTTAATTTGGGCAAGCTATCCCAGCTGTTGGCTAATTGGTAAAGTGTCCCAGCTGTGTTCCCAAGCCGCAGGTACCACCAGCTCCAGCTGCTCAGCCAGCTCAGGTGGAAATTAACTATCCTAGCTAGAACCAAGATAGATGCCAGTTATGTGACAGTTATAAACCAAGATGTAGCACTCATAAAATCATCTGAAATACAAAGTACTACAGACTCTGAATTAGAGAACACTATACAGTTTCAAGCTTTATTCTGTAAAACAAGAATACAAACATAGAAAATGCTTGACAGACACTAGAGACATACATCTACTTAAAACACCACCATCTCCAGAACTACAGTCCAGCAGTCATTAATATACATGGCTTCATATATTTAAGATTTTCCTGATAAACAGCTGCTTTCATTGTAAAGAGGCACAAGTAACTTCAGAATTGTCCTGTCGATTAATTTTAGCATTGTTTCTTGTAATAAAACAGCCCAGGCTTTTAACATGAAGAACTGGCATGTCAGGAGTAAGATTTTTTTTTTTTTTTTAGTGCTATAAAGGACTTCCATATGGTCATATAATTTGGTTTATAATAATCTTAAAATACTAAATTACAGGATCTGAGCACAGTTCCAGCAATTAATTTGAGATTTAGGCAGTTTTTCTAGTGAATGCAGTCATTTTAAGACCACTAGTTTAGCTTAGTTAAGAATTTAACTCATTATATCTTATTTAGACCTCTTTAAAAAGAGTGCCAGCTTAGTCTAGTGTTACATCACATTATTGTAGACAAACAGGTTGCCTTTTTTCTGTATCGTACTTCGGCAAGAGCAACAGTAATGATGTGTTCATGACTTAGCTGCACTATGAACAGAAACTATACAGGATGACAGGATATATACAAAACCCTCACGTCTTAGGGAAAGGAATCCTTTTTGTAAGCCACCATACTGTTGACTTTGTGGATAGTAGTAGTGAAGGAACGAAGACGAACCTCTTCTGAATTGGCTATGAATTGTGGTCCTGACTCTTCCCACTTTTCTGGCACTGCCAAATCTTTATCTGTGTATATCAACAAGTCGAAGGCACCTGCAAGCAAGGAGAAGAAACAAATTAACAGCAATGCATGCGTAAGAAGAAAGCATGTTTGAAGTTAAAGTGCATCTTCTAGAACTTGAGATGTGTACCAAGGTTCTCAGAAATTACACTGATACTAGTTAACGTGAAAAGAAATAGATAAAACATGAAACAAGTTATATTCATGTGTAGCCTTTTTAGGTTTTCCTCAGGTGAGTGTGATGCAAATTTATTTTTAAACATGTTAAAATACTGTGGAGCTGAGCTCTATTTAACACTTCATATTAACTCAATGGTTATTTATATAAGCCTGTCCACAGCTACAGTCACAAAATAATTTATTATTTATGAAAACTCATATTGCTCAGAGTACCTATACTAGGTTCATTAAATTAGTTAAGCCCCCCTGAGTTCTGTCTTGATCTCAGTCTAACAAAATGCTGTCTCAGAAATGTGACAGTATATGTATGACGTGTAATAATTAAAAAGCCTCAGAAAAGGAGCAGAAAATATTTTCTAAAGTGGGAAAGTTCTTGAAAACCTCAAGAAGTGTTTAATTTCTTTAGTGAAGTGAGAAATACTTACAGGCAGTTTCCAACAGTGGCAGAAAAGTTACTGTGGCAGTTATTTGTCTGATAACTGATCGAATTTCATCCTGAATAGCTTTCTGAGATTTTTCTCGTGGTGCACTGGAAAGATAGGAAAACTGTGAGGAAAGAAAGCTCCTACTATACTGACACTTTTCTTCAACTATAGTTCCCTCTATTAAGCTCTTTTGGTCTGCTATAGGATTGTTTATAGCAGCAACACTCTTTTAAGCCCTAGGTAGATAGGCTTGCATAGAAAAGTGAAGTGATAGATGGTCTCCCTTTGTTGTTTGTTTGTGAAGCTTCACAGTATTTGTAAGTAATGTTACACTGAGTCTCAGTCCAGAATGGATGAAAACATTTTGGCATAACAGCAGGAAAACAATAGTTCTTTAGGACATGTGTCCAATACAGGATTTTATTTAGTTTGTTGAAGATTAAAAATCAAATATTGATCTGATTTTTTTTTAAAAAAAACAAATAAACAAACAAACAACACTGAGGATTATGATGCCTCAATCATTTAATGAGTGGTATACAGACAACAAGGAATAGCAGTAGGAAAGGTAGTAGGTTTGGTGAGGTTTGAAGGAACATCTTCCATGTTTGACCTGAGAAAAGGCTGTCTCAGCTGCTCCGAGGAACCAGAACAATGCTGATGTGCATGGCATTTGTCTTGTGCCTGCACAGCCAACAGGTATGGGGAAGAGCAAGTGTAGAGGAACACCTACTCACCTCTCATCCTTTACAGTTTTGTCACACTCTATGTCAAACTGCCACCGCTCCAGAACCTCGTTGTTTTCGATGCTGGAGATGACCACCACCAGGCGCTGCACGATGCACTTGTACAGCCACTCTGAAAGAAGCCACAGTAGTTACACTTGCAGCGTGAGAAAGACAAGAAGCATCAGCAGAGACACAGGAAGGCAGGCACGGCAGCCTCCCGGCTTGGCACTTTGAAGAGCCCCCACCTTTCATCTGCTCCACCACGTTGTTAAGGTAATTCTTCAGCTCGGGCTCGGTGGTGACCAGGAGGGTGAGCCCATACTTCTGGACGCGGGTGAAGGTCTCGGGGGGGTAGATGCCCCGCTGGTAGAGGATGCTGTTGATCCCATAGGCTGCAACACACGCGGGAAGGGAGACGGGGATGTGTGCGTGAGGAGGCCGGGCCCCTCGGCCGGTGGCCATTTCGCCGCGCATGAGGCCTACCCGCCCCCCCGCCCCGTCCTCACTCCCACCCCGGTCCCCGAGGTTCTCCCCGCCTTCGCATCCCCTTACAGAAAAACTCGGCGACGATCTCGGCGCTGCCCCGCAGGGTGATCCCCTGCTGATCCCGGCCGAGCTGCTTGGCCATGGGGGCTGCGCGGCCGCCGCTTCCCCGCCGCCCGGTTCAAATCCAGCCCCGCCCCGCGCCTCAGCCCGCCGCCGCGCACGCGCGCTAGCGAGGCTGCGCCCCCCCCGCCTCGGGCTTTGGCGCGCATGCGTGCGGCTCGCGGGCGGCCGTTAGCGGCGGAGGGGAGCGGGCGCCATGATGGTTGAGGGGAGGGCAGGGCACTGCGCAGCACCCCGTCCCGCCCCCGGGAGCGGAGCGTCTTCTCGTGTCTCGTCGATGGAAAGGGCGGTTAGGTGCAAGGTTTGGAAGCCACCAGTGAGAAAGAAAAGGTGTTGGTTTTGGTTTTTTGGGTTTTTTTTTTCCGCGTTAAGCTTTCCGCCAGCTCCAGGTGCCGTTGCCCCGGGCTGTCGCGTGTGGCGGGAACGAGGGAAGCAGAGGCTGGGGGTGGAGTGAGGCCTCACCACGGAAATCCTGGAATCAGAGAATGGTTTGAGTTGGAAGGGAACTTAAAGATCATCCAGTTCCAACCCCCCTGCCATGGCCAGAGACACCTTCCACCAGACCAGGTCGCTCAGAGCCCCATCCAGCCTGGCCTTGAACACTGCCAGGGATGGGGCATCTGCCACCTCTCTGGGCAACCTGTGCCAGTGCCTCACCACCCTCGCAGTACAGAATTTCTTCCTTTAATCTAAATGTACCTTCTTTCAGTTTGAAACCATTGCCCCTTGTCCTATCACTACATGCTCCTGTCAAAAGGCTCTTTTGAAGTTAAAAATGACCCTTTCCAGGTGCAAATGAAGTGAAGCAAGTACCTTGCTTATGGGTGACTTTTGCTAATGTTAGCTGTGTAAATCACGTAGTAGCTATTTTAAGACAAAAATGGTCTATTTTGCAAGCACTGTCAAAAAGCGGGCAGGGAGAATCTGGGAAAGCAGGATGAAACACTTTTTTTTCCTTAAATCTGTAGGATAGCGAGTATCATAAAAAGAAAAGGTTAAGAGGTATTTAAAAAGGCAGGGAACCCAGCAGCTCACTGGTCTGGACATACCCACCCCTGCTGTCAGGGCATAGGGAAGGGCCATTGCTAGTTGGTCAACGCAGTCCACTCCTGTTATTACAGGGACACCAAGGAAGATGCTGTGACTAGCGGTGACTATCAAACAGAGGAAACTCTGGCAGAGATTAACAGGTGAGAGACCAAGTGAAACAGCTGTTAAGTGTTGAAATATTTAAATATTTATATAATCATGAAGAGGGGAAGGCATAGTCTACTGGGATAGTAACTAGGTGGCCAGCTAGTCAGCTGATAACGTCAACCAATAGGCAATTAAGTGAAAGGATTTGTTAGGCAAAGAAGAGCTGCAAATGAAATCCTTCCCTGAATATTATTTTTCTGAAGTGTTTGGAACAAATAGACATTATAATCTAAGACATACCTGTAATGTATTATTGACCTTGAAAGAAACTGATCAGAACAGCCTTAAAATGAAGGGATGTTCAAAACAGAAGTATTTTAAACCTAGGATAAAAACCATATGGTCATGGCACAGTGCAGTAGGCCAGCTGCTAGAAGAGTGACACAATGGTGTAATTGCTTATTTTGTTATAATAAAATAGTTTTTCTCAAAAGCTAAGACTTTATGTCGGTTCCAATTTTTGCTCTAAGAGGAAGTACAGTTTGCTTCAGGGTTCATGCTGCTATGATTAAAACAAATAGTATAGGCCTGAAATCATGTGCTGAAGTTCAGAAAGAGTCTGAATAATTTAGTTATTGACCTAGAACTTTATTTTGGGTCTTGATCACTAGTGATTGTGTTATACATTTGTCTTCTAAATAAAATATTTTCAGAGTGAGAGTGGTGTATTTCAAAGCCTATGGTAATGGAAGCATTTTTCATCCAAAGCTCAGCTTTTAGAAGCTAGATAGCTGTGACTGTCAGCTGTTTTGCTTCAAACCTTGTGTACTATCATGCTCTTATTCATCTATCCCAAAATGGTCTCACCACCCCCCCCCCCGCCCCTCCTTTTTTTTCCCCACTTGGCTTTTAATCTGTTTTGCTTCCTCTGAGGTTTTTTGGAGAGCTGCTCATTTTTGTGATAAATACAAGAGATTAAAAGCCCTCTTGCATGAGGCCATGCAAGAACAGCAGAGTTTATGATTAATATTTACATATTTCTCCTCCAGCTGTTTTGTTACTGTTAAAACCAAATGGCAGAAAAAAATCCAAATGCTTCTTGGTTTACCACAAATTAATTTCACTATATTTCAGTCTATGTGGCTTGAAGATCTGTTGTGTTGATATGACCAGGCAGATATGTTTATCAATAACAGACTTAATTGGATCTTCTTTGTTTCTCCCAAGATTTGTCTGGAAGATATTGAGAGGTGATGGTGATCCCCAGTACCTCTGTTAAAACTGAAAGCTTCCTTCAGTGAACCTGGCACATGGTATTTCACAGAGTTTGGGAGCACTTCTCTATCTCCAGTTCTGTACTACAGTTAACGCTGGTTTCTGCCCTGATGTGCCCCCACCGTCCCCCAAGAAAAAAAATCCAAACAACACCTTTACAGTTTGGAATTTTAATTTTTGTCTCTCTTAAGATAAATATATTTCTCTTTTACAATGTGTTACTACTTTTCTTTAGATTTCTTATATATGCTACAAGGTAATCCAATGGTAAGAGCTGCATATTTTCAATACTTCTCCTTTTTCCTAAGCTCCTAATATTTCCCTTTGTCTTTTAACACATTATTTTTCCATGGCCAATTCATTAGTTTTGAAAAGTTTGGTTGTTTAAGTCCATGAAGTAGTGTCTGTCTTTTTCTTAACCTTTGTATTTCTTCTACTAGAATATTCTTCATCTTCACCTCTCTTTTTCTTCTCGTGTCATCAAGGTGTTGCTGTCCTTCCCCCCCCAAGTAATTCACTTGCGTGAAGGTTTAGTTAATTGACAGTGTGTGTTGCCTGCTTTTCCCTTCACATTCTCCGATTAGCTCATCTTTGTTTATCTGTTTTAAGTCCTAAGCTCCACAACACTTGTCTTCATTTTCTTCGCTTCGTGTAGGTCGGTGTCACTCAGATTCCTTGCCAGGTCAGTCCAATGTCCCCCAACCAAGGCCCTCAGGGAATGTGTGCTTACCTGTGGTGTAACTGATCTGCAGTCACCACTGGGGACATACGTACGTAAGCGCTTTTGTCGTGTTACAGAATGAGTACGCTCCACACGAGGATGATGCCTGTAGTGCGTGTTTAGGGCACGTCCAGCCACATGACAGGAGGAAGGCTGCGGGGCTCTTGCAAGGGGGAGCAGCAGGGAGACTGCTGTGGGTTAGCAAATGATCCGTGTGGCTGACAGCCTGCTTCCTGACCAACTCTGAGGGACTCTCAGGAACGAAGATGACAGGCTGAGTTGTATGTTCTGGCACGCCAGGAGCTGGCTATCCTTGCTTTAATTATCTCATGCTAAAACCTTAATTTTCATAAGGAATGTGAAGTCCCAGTTGTATTTAGTTTAGGTCTCTTACGGTTCTTTAGCCATTGCTCTGTTTCTCAGTTACAGCTTCATGTTATAAGATTCTAAAAATTCTCTTTCTGTGGAAGGAAGTGTCCCTTGTTTAGCTTGGCTTTTTTGCAGCCTTTAATGATTGCTTCCCCATGGCAATTGTCAGTGAATCTGGGACAATCCAGATCAGTGGTAGGCCTTCACTTTTTTTAAGGCAACCCAGGTCACATTCCCATAGTCATTCAGCAGAGTAGAAGACAAAATTCACTTGTAGAGTTAATTCCCAATTTTTTTTTTTCTTTTACCCTCAGGATGTGGTGGACAGGTCTCTCCTTCCAACACAGCAAAATAGTCTATAAAATTAAAGTTCTGTTTGCTACAAAAGCCCTCATATGACATTAAAAAATTGTCATATTAAGCCTCAGTAAAACCAGTTTTTCCTGTGCACAGAAAGGAAGTCTTACCCTGGCCAACAGGGCCTTAGTGCTTTGCAGTTTCTGGTAGATCTCAAGCTCTTTTGAGTCATTTTAGGCGGAGATCATGTACTTACGAGCCCATAGAAATAGCTAGCCCTTTTGCTGCCTTCTCTCTTGTTTTCTGTGCATTTCTTTGATTCTCCTTAAAGTTTTAGAGTGCTGCGCATCCCTGTAGTTGCCATCACTCAAAATTCATGCAGGTGTGGAGCTATTTTTTTTTTTTCTGCAGGTTAGATGTTTTGCTCCTTCCCTTCCTCACCCCAACTTGTGATGTTTGTAGGTTACATACTGGGTGATGCAGTTTTCAGTTGGCTGAGCTTCCCTGAGTTTTGGTGCAACTGTTACTTTTCTTTATCAGCTGTTTAGTTTCTGTGCTGTAGGAGGTGGTTCCCAGGACAAGCTTTTCCTGGACATCGGGCAGGCCACCAGGACAGCCAAGTACCATCAGTGTTCCTTTATGAAAGAGTTATTTTTAAATCTTCTAAATATTTAAATCACTTTGCTATCTTTAAATCACTTCGCTGTGTGTGAGCTTCTTCGCTGCCTTGCATTGTGTCTTCAGAGCTTTCACCTAAGAGTCCTTTGGTGGTTTATTACTATCTGCAATTAACTCTAGAATTAATTTAAGATACTACACTTTTTGACAGTCACTGTATTACCAAGCTCATTTGGTTTTTGTTGTTGTTAGTAAAGTTTGCTTTCAATAGTCTTTGTAGCATTAAAGTTTGCAGGATAAGTACAGGTACCTCTTGTCAGCTGTCAAAATACTCTAACATTTCTTTTCAGGTTGGCTACTGCTATATTTTAAAAAATAAACCATGAGATGGTATTACAAATAGCCATACTGTATTCTTTCACCAACACCAATGAAAAAGTGGTGCAACTGGGAAAGATTGTTTTAAATTTTAAGTATTAAGTAAAATAAATGGATTTTTATGTGAGCCATTGTGGGCTAATAAGCTGCACTTTAACTTCTAATACGATAAGTACGCTTCTCAAAGGGACCTCCTCATTTTGGTTTTGAACACTGTAGAAATTGTAAAAAATAATTTTCATTTTAAATGTACTAAATGTATTTTGAAATTAGACTTATTCAGGTGGCTACTTATTTGTTCTGAAAAAAGTGATTTGATGTTTCCTTATTTAAGCCAATGTAAAAACACCATTTAGCTCAAAAGTAGCTACATCCAGCTACTGGTGGCCTTATACAGTGAAATAACTTTTTGTAGATTTTGAGAGTTTTGAAAACTACTTCTGTGGAACAACATTCGACCTGCCCCCAAACACCTGACATTATTCTGAAGGATAAGTAGGAAAAAAATTATCAGATATTTGTGATGGTATTGCCGCCAAACGACCAGGAGAGGGCACCAGGCACATACATTATCTGCACCCTTTCCGTTTCGTCTTGAGCTACAGCGAGTTCATTTTACTGTTATGTATTTCAGTTTAGACAAATTTGAGATGCATTTCTTTTGCTAGTTTTTAAAACATTGTTCCAGAATGAAGGAAATACTTAACTTGATGCCCAGCAACCTTTGGTTGCTGTTGCACTAAAGATAATTTAACTGATGAACAATTATTTTTAAAGGTTTCAGGTGAAGACAGGAATCCTGCTTCAGAATCAGAAAGAACAGAACTTGAATGAGCTTTCTGTGCCTTGAAAACTCCGTAGTGCTTGA
Source organism: Tetrax tetrax (assembly GCA_009806455.1). NCBI lineage: Eukaryota > Metazoa > Chordata > Aves > Otidiformes > Otididae > Tetrax > Tetrax tetrax. The sequence continues at coordinate 858,665 of WHYT01017925.1, forward strand.
TGATGTCATGTTACAGCGGTAACAGGTAATGTGAAATCTGCTGAATCCAGCACTTAACGACATAATCCCCTTTACTACTTAAAGATGTACTTACTACTTAAAGATGAACTTTAATCCAGATCATGTTAGCTCCTGAAGTTTTCACATTAATAAATTAATGGGAAAGTAAGGAGTTCTCAGATAGTTTAGACTTACTAAGCCAGTACACAGCAGTTTAAATTCAAAACAGGTCTTTTATAGAACAGATTTATCAGCAGAGATTTAGACTATGAATGTTTCATCAGATATTGTGGAGCAAAAGTGTCCAGAAGATGAGTGGCATAGTAAATATACTTTGATAGTACCGTAAGGACCTTTGGTAGGAGCCTGTTGTATGATCACAGGATGTTAGATGACAATTGTTATTTTGTGATTGCTTTCTAATCGTGTTGTTTCTGATTTATAACCATGATGGACTTATTCAGTTAATTGTGTTGCAAGGAATACAGTACAGTTTACATAATGCCTAAGAATTATGATGACTGAAGAGATAAATATATTTGTGAAAAGCAAATTATTAGCATTAGAAATATTTGAAGAAAAATACAAATATTTCCTTAATTTCATCTTGAAAATTAGACTCTTTGTGCTTTTTTTTTCCCCAAAGAAGTTAGGTGCCCTGTTGCTGGAAAGATAATCATTACTGAAAATAGACATGCAAAATATTGAAATTCTTTCTTCTAAGTATTGGTCAGCTTAAGAAAATGGTAAAGGATGACTTTCTAAATAAGGTATCTATTCCCGTGTAGAAGGAGGAGTTCTTTAAAGAATGTAATTTATTTCAAGAAAAACATCCTTTTTCACATGTTTTGAGAAATTTATGCAACCCTTTCTTTTAAAAAATGAAAGAACAAATGGCCGTTTGTGTCATGACAGTGAGATGAGCTAAAATATTTCATGAGGCACTCAGGCCACATGTGCTGGGACTATCCACCTCCCTGCCTGCACCTCCCACTGCACATTGCTGCCTTGGGGAGTCTGATCCTCCAGCATGGAGACAAACGCCTGTCTTCTAAACTTCCTGTGATGTTTTCGTCAGAACTTGTCTGCTCTGTTGGTTAATAACAGAAGAAACAGGAACAGTCTAGGAGTGACATGGATTGTTATCTGAAGATCAGGGCAATATTTATTTACTAACATTGATAGCTTAAAAGCAATTAATGGAGACTTCTTTGCGTAAGAACAGCGTTGAGCTAGGTATGGGAAGTAACAGTCAGGTACAAAACAAAGCTTATACAATTCTACTTTAAGTGTAAAGAAGCTCCTTTCAGTTCATCACATAGAAGGTGAAATGTCTTGCTTTGTAATTATTTTGTAATGATACTCATCAAGTAATAGGTACTTCAGTGTTTCTTAGAGTTTAGTTGTTGATTCATTTTCAGTCTGGCAGCACTTAAGAAACCAGGGAAGACTATTTTGGATTCTATTTGCCCTTAAAAAAAAATCACTTCAGGGCAGACAGTAGGACCATTTGCAAAGCAGCTAGGAAAACAAGTGAAAAATGGATTTGCTAATGCAATTTGAATAAAATGACTTTATTTTCTAAGTCATTAATGAGCCCAGGAGGACATGCTGTTCACTGCTTCTTGTGTTAGTCAGCACTGGCAAAATTTTAACGAGGAAAAACAAAAGAAGAGTGAAACAATATTAGAAAGTTCACACTAGTTATCTGCATCTCCTGCACAATGGATAGCCTCATCCAAACCTCATGATCTGACGCTGCTAGGAGTGTAAAAATGGAAACCAGATGGCTTGGTAACGTGAGTTTGATGCTAATTGTTCCTTACAGTCTTCCTTCCTTGAAATCTGATTTGAGTGAAAACATGGCATTATTGCTCAAGGTAGCCTATTCCTTGGTTGTAATCTGACAGTAAGTAAACAGGTAGACCAACAGTAGATACTTACTCTAAGGTTCAGGTCACTCTTGCTACTGAGGAAAATTCATTGAGCTAAAGCAAAATTGTACTTTGTTCGTGAGTGAGCTGAATAATTTGCCACATCTTTGATCTGATAAGTTTCTTTAAGCGTTTAAAGATGTTAATGAAAAAATTCATGGATGTGAACTTACGTGTAATGGAGCAGCAACCTAAGCAATGATCTAACATTTTTCTGAGAGAGCAAAAAACATAATAAATAATAATAAATATTTTTAATTAAATGCAGTGTTAATACGGTTTTTGCAGAAATGCAATATAATCTGTTAAAACAGGAGAGAAAGGTTATGCAGACGTTCTGCTTGATGAGAAATCGCTGGGTAATGACTGATTCCCCAGTTACATCGAGGGGTGGCTCATTGCTTTGCTGTGCTCTTTGCTTAAGCTACATATTGGCCCAGGGTTTCTTTATTTTGTTACAAGCTCTCTGCAGGGACCATGCGGCGTGACTGTACAATGTTTTGCAAGGCGACCCTGTCCCTTGTGGCTACTGCAGCTGGGAGTCAGCACTGTGTTTCATTTCCATCCTGACTTACCAGGCACTTTGTATGAACTTAGCCTAAGCTGTTTAGATCGAAGTTTCTAACAAAGGGGTTTACAAGTCCTGCAAGCGTAGGTACTTTGCATTTCTGCAGCTCCTACCTTGGAGATGCCCTGCTTGCTGCCATCCTTTTATTTTAAAGAACGGAGAGATTCTACTTTTTCTTTTTTATTTTTTACAGTAATGATGCCAACACTCACTTATTTAATACTATTATATGACAGCAGTCATCTGGCATTGAGAAGGTTGGGGTCCAATAACTTTTGTATCCAGAAGATATCCATACTCTCCCATGCCCAAAGAAGTGTTATTGTCGTCAAGCTTTAGGCTAATTTGGCTGGGCAACATTTGTTATCCCATCTGTTGAAACTGTGCCACAGAATAAAAGGGAATTGAAAATCCATTTGAAGACGGAAGGGAAAAGAAAGAGATTGAGTTTTAATGGCAAAAAGAGCCCTGAACTGTGGTCCTACTGCCAAGTTATTTTGTGTTTCGCATACTTTATTTTCCATATTATTTCACTTTGCATAAGCTTTTTAGTACCAGTAAAATCTAAACTTACTGGGATCTCATGCTCTGAATTAAAATAATGACAGAAAATCTCGAATGACTGATGCATTTGTTTATTTGACATTTTCATTGTTAAAAAAATCCACAAAACAGTATTAGTGGGAAACGATAATAAGGACATGCTGCCCTTAGTGATCATAGTAAACCTTAGGGGTACATGTCCCCTGTTGTGATTACCTAAATAATCTCCTAAAATGCTGCAGGATTATTCACCACATCTGCTTGCTACCTGTGCTGATTTCCTAGGTAAAATGCCCTGCATCTTTTAATGTTCTCTTCCACATGCCCAACGTTGCATGTAGCTCGCTCCACTCAACAGCATGAGCAGCTTGCTGAACTCCCTCTGCCAAAAGCTTTATCTCGCTGTGGATGGCTGTCTCCAGTTAGTGCCACACACACAGTTTGCGTTACACTGATGATGTTTAGGTTTCATCTCGGTAGCAGCCTTAACCTTGCTCTGTCCTTGGGCCCATTTTGCCCAACCAGGTTGCACGTGAATTTAGAAGTTGTAATAATCTGTGCTGACCTGCAGGTTTTTGCACATTACCCTTGCTGATTTTGCATTATATTTAGCAAGCAAATGGCACTCTTACTCATAAACAGGGAAAAAAAATCTAGCTAAGTTCTCTGCAGACAGCAGAGGACATGTACATGATTACTCCATCTCCGGTGACAGTTGTGCTGCTATTTTGTGAAAAATACAAAAAAAAATGCTGATAGTAACAAAAGTGGACCTATACTTAGACAAAAACCTAGAGGAAAGAAGCAGTAGCAGACAAATTACGTAGATATTCTCCAACATTAAACAGGAAGCTGTAGAGCCAAAGGACATGATCTAATGGTGGGGAAGTGTTGTAAACAAAAGCTTTGTGTAGCACCTTAAAACATGCAGTAACAAAAGTAGTTTGACAGAAATGACCTCCACGTGGGTGTGTTCTTAGGAGTAAGGAAGAAACTAGAGCTCAGGAAGCACGTTCTCGTTTACCCATGGCTTGCTGTGTCACGTTACCTCTTTTTTACCCCTGACCCCATTCTTCAATTTCACCTACTTCAAGATGGGATTGCAGTAGTCATGGTATCATAAATAACATAGGTTTTTGTAAAAGATTCTGTGATGTTTGTCTGGGCACTGCTCATCAGCCAGCTCTGCTTGAGAGAGTTGTTCTGGTATGTGTAGTTAGCATACATTGAATTTTGCAGCTGCTGAGCACAACCAGAACTGGAAAATGATTGGCTTTAAATTTGCAAGGAGAAATCATAAATAGGAAACTACCGGCTGCACAGTGTTTGGAGACTTCCTAAAGATTTAGGCAAACAACTTAGATATGAAGAAAAGAGGCCCGTTTCTTGAGATGATGAATCGTGATTAAGCATGATTTAGCCAACTGTTAAAAGCTCATAAAAATCAACTGTACCTACTTTACCAGATTCAGAGCAGCTCATATCTGAGCTGTTGTGACAAAAGAATAACTTGTGTTTGTGAGCAGATGACAGTGCTTGCCTTTAAAGACTTTCTGAGAAGGCAGTGATACACTTTTCACCCTCACTAATCAATTCTTGATGTGATTTTAAAAGCATTTTGGAAAACTTGATTAAGTTCTAATTCACAAACAGCTCATGACCATGTATTAATGAATAATGACCACAAGTTACTATGGCCAGATTACCTACTTACATTTGGTTTACTGTTTTATTAAGTGGAACACTAGAAACTGTGCTTATGTTAGAGTAGGACTGCCCTTTGTAGTCAGATTCGTTTTTGTGAAGCAAAAGAATTCTTCCCAGAAAAAATGTGTTTTTCCCCATCAAACCTCCATTCTATTTGACACACTGACTGTTCATCTCTGGGCATCTAAAAATCATTTTTACTGATTTATGGACTACTGTTGCTAGTATTTCCATGATCCTGTTAAAAGTAAGTCTTTGTTCCTTGGTGGCAGATTTTTGTGTTTTAAATAAGCAAAATGTCAATTAAACTAAAAACAGGTCTAAATCGCGTATATATTAAATTCGGCAACAGCTTGCTGGCAGATTTTATAAATCATCCAAATCTGTCTATATCTGAGGAAAATGGAAAAGAAAGTTCTGAATAATGTAAGGAACCAGGAAAGGCATAAATTTACATGGGGTGTGGCAGTGAAATAGTCACAAGTAAGTAAAATTTTAAATATTCCTGATTAGTATTTACAGTGTTGTATGCTTTTGTATTATTCTATCTTAGACATGGTTTTATATCTACAAATACATGTTAAAAAAAAAAATATATATAGTCACTCTGGTGGATTTGGTTTCCTTTTTCTGTGATGCTTTTCTCAGGTATTCGAAGCAACACACCTCCTAGTGTAGTCTAGGACACCGTTAGCTTTACCAAACAGTTTTTTCTCTAAGGAGAAAGCCTCAAAATCATAGTAAAGCAATTGAGTCTTTTTAATTTTGAATCTCCCCTTTTCTATGAGCATTGAGGTTTCTTTCTTTGGGCGCTGTGCACCATAGGCATCTCTTGGGCTTTGGGCACAAAGGCTCTGGGACTAAGCAATGTACTTTGTCTCTTGGCCATATGAAAGAGTTCACAGCCCCAGCCATCTGCGTGCCATAGAGAGACTTGGAGTCTCTTCATGTTCTCATGAAATTTGGCAGAACGGGGGAAAGCCTCAGGGATCCACAGAAGAGCTAAGCTTGCCAGATGCATCTGTTTTACTTTTTTCTTCAGAGATAGGCTCAGTGACCTCTTCTTTGTCAGTGACAGCATGGTGGTTTTGCTGCTTTCAGCACCTGGTGATGGGAAGATTGGCAGCAAAGTTTGGTGTCTTTGTAAAGTGAAGGCATCTTTGGTTGCTTCTGTCCAAGAAAACAGAACACTAAACAGAGCTTGCCTTTCTGATGTCTCAGTAGTGTCAAGAATCCTAACTGGTTGTATAATGGAGTATGAGACTGGGTTTCTCATAGTGGGATATTGGGCTTGACCACTTGGGTAAGGAGACGCAGCCGATCTAACATTGCATGTGATGATTAAGGAGTGAAAGCCTTCAGCCTTAGCCATGAAATGTAAAAACTCGCATCACAATACCTTCAGGAGTGATGCTTAATATCTTATTTCTCCCCTATGGGAATGTTCAGCAAGGCAAGCAATAAACAACGAAACTGGTATAGTTACACCGTGTTTACATCCATGTAAATGGGAACAGGCTTTGGCACAGTACCTACGAAGCCAGATGGCTCTCTAACTCACAAGAAGCAACAAGAATAGAGCATATTTGTAACATGATATTTCTTTTACTTTTTAATAAGTTATCCAAACTGGACGCTTTAGTAAATGTATTTATTTTTCAATAAATTATTCTGATGCTCACATAGTTTCTGTTTACAAATGGTTGAAACAGCAGCTTTTTCTCAGTAAACAAGCCTAGCACATCAGGCTGCTTGTTTATGGTGAGTGCTATGAAAGCTGCATTATGTATTTCCTGTGGAGAAGAGTTTTTTCTTCCCCCTTTATGTTCAGCTCGTCTCCTAGAGAAGATCAGCTCATTGGTAAATCTATTTGGCCGTTAGTGCTGAAATGGGGAACAGGAATAGAGGCATTCAGATAGGAAGAGCCTCAAGCTTAGTTTTTATTAATGCAGAGCACGGTCTTTATTACAGAGCGTGGAGTTAAGTGTTGAAACTGAAACATCCTTTGCCATAGTGAATGTTAATGAAATTACCTGCATGCACAAGGATAAGAGTCTTATTATTTAATTTTTTGTGAGTTACTGCTCGGTTTTTAAATTCACTTTTAAAATATATTTTGGTGCAGTGCAAACACTGTTTTGTGAAAAAGCATTGTTTAATGTGCCATTCTGAGTGATGTCCCATATTGAATGTCTTTGACTCTTGATTCTTCCCCTATACAGGCAGGCCACAACTTTTATTTGATTGCTGTATAATCCATAAATTCCAGGTTGCTAAATTTAATTTTTTTAATCCATACTTACATGAAATTAGCACTTCGAAGTGACAGTTTAATCAAAAATACTCTTATGTGTTTCCCTAAACTTAAAGAAATTCATATCCGCTGAGCATTTATTTGCACATTGGGATATGATAGATGGCATTGCTGCTTTCATTAAAGCACCAGCTGATCTTGCCATTGCTAGCTGAAGACTCAAGTTGAAAGTTAAGTCGTGATTAGCAACATCTTGGGTCTGCATTTGATAGAAATAGTTTATAACATGAGTGTGTGAGGGAGGTCAGCACTGTCTAGTAAATGCTGTGAGAGTGGTATTTCTAGAATCTCATATGGATCGTTTGGTATTGGTATTATTAAAACAGAGGTCAAACAATTGAAGTGTATAATTCTGGCTCAAGAGTGCAGTCAAAGGAAAGTACAATCTTATAATGTACGGACATAATCAGTAGTCTGAGTTTGTTCTTTTATGTCCGGGGAAAAGATACAGGAAAATTTGTCTCTCAGGTGGTACTTCATCAAGGAGGGAGTAGGGAGAATCAGAAGATTATGAACTTCTAATACAAAAATTTGTACAAATGTTTGGATTTATCCAGACATGCTAACCAGAATAAAAGCAGTATTTTTGTTCTGTAGGAAGTTCTACTTAAGTTATTCTTAACTTCTGATCTACACGAAATTAAATTAAAGCATGCTTTTTGAGATGTGTATCTTCTGAAAAATTTTTACTGGAGAGATTGCAAGATTGTTAATATTTGTGCTCATCATATGAAAATTTACCATGATCATATAAACCTATGTGTAAACACATACATGAAATTAATGGAAAGTGTAGCAGAGTTTTGGAGTATGAGGTCAGTGCTTCTGAGACAGATGAAGACCTAGGTTAAGCTGAAAATTCTCTGACTAAATATGGTATTGCCAGAAAATATGATTATGTGAAAATGTCAGTGAAAAAAAATGAGAGATTTAAGATTAGTGTCATTAGAACTTCATGGGTTTTTGGTTTTCATCAAATGTAATTTTTGTTTTATTCAGACTGTAAGCAAGCATTTTGACAAAACCTTTTTTTAATTTCCCGCCCTGCTCTGTCAATAGGAACAGTAAGTAGGTAGGCAAGCACTGAATTGAAAACAAAGGGGTACTTTCCCCAGTAAAGATTGAAAAGGATTCAAGAGCATTCCAGCAGAGCACATTCCAGACAGGAATCATATTTTACAGCAGGAAAGGTAAAGGGTTGTGTACCCTGCCCAGCTGTTTGTGTTGTCCAGGTTAGAAGGCATTTGTCTGAGGAAGGACCTTTTCGGAGCTACTGATGTTCTGTTACATTTTGTCACGGGAGTGAGAGGCTTCAGAGGGGGTGAATTGTGGGGGTGCAACACACAAGGCTACAGAAGATCCAGATCTGGGAGTTTTTATGTGGCACTTAAGAAATACAGAATAGTTTGCTTTCTGCTAATCCTGGGCAAGTGACTGTATTAGCACAAGGACAGAAATAATAACATCATATTTCACATAGCTTCCAGACTGTCTGGTTTCTTGCTGTAGTTTAGAAAAAAAAAAAATCTAAGTGTGAACTGGTAGTTTTTTCATTATTAAATTTTATTATAATTATTTTATTTTATTTTACTTTTATAAGGCACTTTATAAAAGAAAAACATGACACTAAATTGAAGCTTATCAAAACATATTTTAAGCAATCATTTTAATGTGAGGATGGTGGAAAAAATTATAATAAAATAAATTCTAGTGGTTGATGTCTTTTTTTTTTAATTAAGAAAGATAAAATGTTACCAATTAAAACTCTCACCCATGCACATTTTGGGTCAAAATAACTGTTTTTATTGAAGGGGGGGGGAAAGAAGGGAAACCTTGGATTCAGCTTATTGTTCAGTGTCAAAATTAGTTTGGGATCTGTGGTGCCCTTGCAGAGTCTATTATTATCGTAGTGCAATGCTAAGCCCCTGCCCAAGTCAGGTAAGTGATGCGGTCCATCGAGAGCAAGATATCTGCAGTGGTACCAGCTCAGCACTAACCTTGTTCCGCAGAGTCCCACGTCCTGCCAGCATTACTCAAGTCTTATTCCTAGCCCAATCCTAACTGCCCACGGTATGCGTGGCCTCTTTTCTTTGCGTGCCAACAGTGGGTTTACAAAGAAAAGCAGATGCTTGTCCTAAAATAGACTTGGGGATCTGTTCTGGATCCAGTGGCAGCTGGGGTTCAGAGGTAATCGTACTGCATGACCCTTTGTTGAAGCACAGGAATGTGTTAGGCTTGGTTCAAGGACCTCTTCTCTTGTGATTAAAGTCCTGTACTATTTGCAAACCTAGTTATATCATTTGGTTGGTGGCCACTACATAATTTCTGCCTGTCCTAGTTCAGTTCATCTCCTGAGTGTGTGTATTTGTCTTCAAAGGGAGACTGTTGCTGTTCCCTTGCTGTTGGATGTGCTTGAGGAAGGCACTGTAACAAGGGTCTTTTTCACACATGCTATGAGACAGCCTGCTCCACAAAGGAGTTCCCCTTTCCCTGTGTGAGTGATTTGTTTGGTAAATGCTAGCGTGCTCTGTAGTCCTGTTGTGTCCATATGTTCAGTATATCTTTCTTATACTGTTTCATTAATCCCCAGTGCCTTCACAGCTCTTACACAAGGGATAAGCTTGCTGTAAGACAATTGAATTCCAGCAAGTTGGGATTCTTTCACTGTTCAGTCACTTTTAATGTCCATTTTGCTATTTTGCGATGAAAAACTGAATTATAATTGTAACCATATCAAACAAACGTGTGTGAGGACCATTTGAATTCCCATTAACTATAACTGACTTTTTAAAACTCAGTATAAAAAACAGATTGTCTCTAATTAACTTCCAAAGTACCCCTTTTTACACAAAGGCTATCCCAGGGGACGCTTGGCAGACCTCCCTGTTGAGCTTTTTTGCAGATCCCTGTATGTAGAAATGTAGATGATTAGTGTAAAGCCACACCATTTGTTGCTGTGATACTTCCCTTAAATGCAAGCATTTTCATAACGATGCCACCGAGGGAGTGGAACTTCCTGGTCATACACTGAAGCCCAGAGTACAGTTTGGACCACCACAGAAGGACAGTTGTAAATACTTATCGAAACAAACACTGAGGAACGCAGAGTATGTCTGGAAGCCGCTTAAGGGGTCCACATGAACATAACTTTAGAGCAATAGATGGGTGACCTGCAGGAACAAAAGCTGTTGAATTTGCATAGTGAGAAGTTTTAAGTTGCTATATCTTATGATTATTAAAATTACAGTCACAGTGAAAGAGATGATACTGAGCTAGTAAGAACTGTATCCTTGGAAGCACTGCCAGATAATCTGAATGGAGAAAAAGAAAGAGAAATGAGATGTGGCATTGAAGAGGATTCTAGAAAATCCACAGGGCAAAAAGAATGGCTTGGAAATGGATTCGCTGAGGTCTGCTAAGCTGCAAACCTCCTTCAACCATTTTCTGCATTTAGGACATTCATAATACCCTCTTGTGTGAATTATCTCATGTCTTCTAAGGACTGGGAGACATCATTCCTTTTCCACATGGGCATTAATAAATTTGCTCCCCAGTCCTGAAAACTGTGGAAATTTAACATCTTTTGAGACCCCTACTGTTTTGATAAATCTGTTTGAATGGGTTTGGCAGAGCTTTAAAATTATTGAGAGGGATGGCTCAGACAGATGAATACCCACATAATACATGAATGCTTAAACCTTCTTTTCTAAGAAAGGAGCTCCTCTAAATTCTGATTTAGGTCTTCAGGCTGTTTATTTTATGACCACAGCCCTAAACTCTGCTAAGAGCTGTTTCTGCTGCTGCTTGATAGAATCAGGGAGGAAGATAATCTGAAATAAAAGGATAAGAAAGTGCAGCTGTTTGACATAAAGAATGTTGATGATTTCTAAGGCTTGCTGTCCATAGGTGGAATATATACTATCTGAGAAAAGCAGAATTGTCAAAACTCTATTTATCTTTTATTTTTTCCAATTCCCTGCAGTGGTTTCTTTCTTTAAAGAAAAAAAAATGAAGACAGGCTATCTTCAAAGTACAGGGAAAGCCTGTACAGATGCCTTTTTTTTTTTTCCTCCAGGATCTCTAGAGGAGGAGAGTAGGTAGAAATATGAGTTGGAATTGCAAGATTTTTTCAGCAAAATTCTCAGTCATATGCTTTGAATTGTGTACCTGCACATTCAGTTTGTTGGCTGGTTAGGAGACAAGGTCTCCTTTTAGACACATTTGTTTCCTTATCCATGGTTGCATTTTACTGTTCCTTTGACGTAGCATTGAGTCATGTTGTTACTGAGGTTGCCATCAGAACATGAGAAGCAGTGAACTTACCAGTTCTGTATTTTTACTTTTTATAATGTATTCAGCCATGCTGAACCAGTAGACTCAGGAAGACCTTTTTTTTTTTTATCAGTCTTAGAAGCACTGATGATTATATGAAATGGTTCATCTTAGCCAGCTAACTGAGGAAGGAAATATAAACTTATTGGTGAAAAGAACTGAAGTTGCAAAGAGGTGACGGTAGTCACGAAGGTGTTTCCAGTACAGTTCAGCAGACATAGCAAACAGTTAAAAACATCTTCCCTTTCCAACCCAAAGTATCCAAGCTATTGTTTTTCCATTACTTACCATATCCCAGTTGTGCAACTGGTACCAGTGAAATTTTCTGCAAGTTATTTGTGTTCCTATTTAGCATTCCTGACAAAGCAGAAATGTGCAGATGATACTGCTCAGTACTTCTATAAAACCGGATTATTTGCATCATTTTTTTCAGTTTGAATAAGATACATAATTTTTACTTAGATGCATCTTAATACCTCTCTTGGATCTGCACATGTTTACTTTTGTAGAGTTGAATATTTTGTTTCCCACAGAGAAAATTATTTCATAAATAAACACAATGTATTTGTTTACAAGGGGGACAGACTATATGATTCTAATTCTTTTTATATCTTTCCTAAGGAGATAAAAATATCAGATTTTGTGTATTTTCTTATGCATGTTTTTCTTCTGATGTCTTCTTTTTGTCTTGTGGGAAGCTGTGCTTCAGCAGAAAGCTATGCTAAAAATATAGTTAGAAGAAAATTGATCTTAAACTAATCCTTTGAGTCAATTAAATAATACTGATCTCAGTAGAACATCTATTAGCGTACATGTGATGTTACTACTAATACAGCATGAATTTATTACAGCCAGGGGTAGCCCAATGAATTCCAGATGAATTCACAATAGCTGGATTCTTAAAATGCTACCAGGTTTACTTCAGGTTTTCTGTTTCCATGTGTAATTAATACCAGAACCCCGCACTGCTACCTGCTCCTATTTAAAGAATAAAAATAAAATAACCATATATATGAAATCAAATTGAAAACTTGAAAAGTTTTAGCATTGGTAATCTAAAATAACAGTTTTGATGCCACACTGATTTTACATAATCGAAAGTTGTTATTGGTTTATCTCCTTCAGCACAAACCCAAACAGCCAAAATACTCCGAACTATTTAAATATAACTGCCTAGATTAGCATTTACTTGAAAAATGATTCATACAATACTTAGAGATATTTAAGTGTAAAATTGGCTACAAAGCTATACTTCAAAGAAGTCTATGAAAATAAAATGTATTTTCAAAGATTTATTAGTCAGACATCCTAATCCCAGGTAAAAACCTAGCAGCTTCTTTTCCTAAGAGTGGCAAAATCTGTTTAAATTGGTACTTTTTGTAAAAAGAGACAAGGGAACTTACACAGTTTCACACTGTCTTGGGTTGTATCGATTAGTTAATTTTTTAGAAGTGTCATATGATTGTTAGAAGCTTCACCTAATGAAGTTTAACATTTCGTGTGGCACGTTAGGTTTCACACTGGCATCTCCTGCTATGTTTGAAGCCAGGTAACATCACACATTTTTAATTATGTTATCCCAGCTTGGTACTGGCTATTACCAGAATCAGACCCCCAACTTTGGTAAAGGTATTTAAGTTTGAAGATTTTGCTGGTCTCTTTTTTCATCAGCCCTTACCATATGGTTCACACAACGTTTCCATAGCTTAGACCAGATGTGTGTTTTATGCACACTTCATCAGAAAGCACTGCAGCAAGGACATGGCAAAAATCATCTCCAATAACTATTTAATGTATTGGTTATGTGATGGTGTAAATCAAATCATGGTCCCATAAGGGCTGTTTCTTTTTCTGTAATGTAGAGGACATGCACTGATAATGGGGAGCGAGGGAGCAAATTGGGACAGGTTTTTGGTTGCTTTCTGTGTATGGTAGGAGAAGGATACTTGTATCATACTTGTGAAACTAGCCAATTTTTACTTCCAGCTCTCATCCCATCTGAGCATTGTAGCACCGAAGTCAGATGTGTATTTACACCAGCACCGTTTTCTCGAAGTTTGCCGAACCCTGATAGTGAAGAAATTTACCAAGGTTCCCCCAGCTCTGAGATTCATAGTCCAATGACAGCTTAGAGAAGAGAATGAAGGTGAGTACAAGACATACATAAGGTATCAACAGACTAAGAACAGTCCCTGCTAATGAATAAGAACACATTTGCCACACAGATTTAACAATTAGAGAGGAAGTACAGGACACACTTTTTCCTTAAGCAAGCATAGTTTGAGAAGAAAGGCCACATAGAGGTCTGTGAAATAGTGCTGGATGACAAAGTATTAGCATTCTTATCCCTGGGACCCCCAAATATGCGTGAAAAGAGAGTTCACAGCTTTTCCTCCAGTCCTAGTTAGATCCAACCACCTCCTGTGTGAAAGGTTAGGGTAAAGCTGGGTGATGGGCTGATGCGGGGCTGTCAAACATCAAGAACATTACATAATATAAAGGAGGCAAAGAAAGAAGAGAATACAGATGGAAAATAAAATAAAATTTAAAAAGAGAATTCACACAACTACCTCAAAAGAAAAAGAAAAGATAGAATTGAAAATTTTATACATTCAAGGTTTTACATTGAGTTGGTGAAACTTAGACCTGATATTGCTGGGAATATGTCCAGTTGGACTAGTGGATTTGTACCTGAATGCAACAGGGCGAGAATGTAGATTTTTTTTGGACAAAATGTTCAGTGATTTATGAGCTAGTCTGTTTTCAGAAGGGAGTTGTGAGTATCAGGATTTGACCGGAGACTTTGGCTCCTAAGTGCCTATAGCATTTCACGACTTAAACTTAGGCTAAATTTTAGAGGTGTTTGTCAATGAGGAGCTTAAGTTCCATGAAACATTTGAACATTAATGCTTTTGAGGACAGCTTCCATTAAATTTTCTAGGGACAGTGAAATAACCAGGAAAGGATAATAATTGTTGGCTTGGACAACAGGAACTTTTGGTTACCACGCCTGGCTGGGACGCTAAAGGGAGAGAATGTATCCACATTTTTGTTGAATGCAGCTATTCAGTAAGGTCATTCTTATTCCACAGATTTTTAAGGAGAGCTGTGTTCTGCAAATAATAGTTTTATCACATTTACATGGTAATACCGACTGTCTGATAGGGCTGGACTCTCTTACTGAGCTTTCTTCTTGTTCAGGACAGTGCAGAGAGGAACATAAGGTAAAAGACTATAGAATCTCTTTTCCTAGAGATGAGGCAGCTTGACAGCGCTCCTCCTGCTAAAGAAGTTTGTGGCTGTCTCTAGAGGTGTTCCAGAGTGTTTGTAAGAAAAGGTAAATATTCATACTTACAGGCTGCCCGAGACATTCCTTCACAATACTGCTGAAAATGTTTCTCATTTTAATGTAGAAAACCCTCAGAATTAACTACTGAATATGTCACTTGAAAAGACCGTGAGCTAATGATATTCTGGCTTGGAACTTTTTCAGTCAAAACCACATGCACATTAAATTTTCATGTGAATGTTGGGCCGCAGAGAGGATTAAACACTCACAAAAATCACTCCAGCAAACATAAAGATAGAAGAAAGCAAAGGCATCTGGGTTTTGCGCCTTTTTCCTGTCACACTGGAGGAATGAGCTACAGCCTGTTGATTTAATTGTGCTAAGTGCTGTGGGCCTTCAGCTCTGTTAATCGTGCTCTGTGTGGAGCAGCTGCGCGGGGCTGGGCGCGCTGGCTGGGAGGCAAAGCCCTGCTGCAGCCTCCCTGTGCTTCCCCCGGGCTGGGGCTGCGGGGGTCAGGCTAGAGGGCATTTCAAAGCACAGACCTTTGCTGCCTAAAGGAACGGCCTCATTTTCTTTAATTTTATACCCGCTGTAAAATCAATTCCAAATAATAATATCTAACCTATTATTGACACTTTATCCTGTGGGGAATAGCCGGGTTTGACTATTATAAGCAACCACTGATTTTCCCCAGGCCCTCAGGGCCTCCTGTTGTGACTGAGGCAAATGTTGCTAATAAACGCCTCCTTCAAAGTGACTTTTCCAGCTGAATCGGAGGGATTCCAGTCACCCATTTGATGGAACTTTAACCAGAAACGTGTTGGACAAATTAAATATGGGTTAGCCTCTTGCTCTGGACTATATCAAGAGCCTATAAATGCAAAATGTTTGAGTCACAGAAGACCGTGCTCTGTAATTAACTATTGTAACTCTCCTCGCAAATCAAAAGCAGCCTAACCTGTAGAGTTCAATATGTCAAGACATGGGCACTGAAATAGTTTAGAGAACGAAGGAGAGGAAAGAAGAATAGGAGGGAATGGTAAACAAGATTTTGCATACATGTGTATTACTGTTAGCTAATATCAGGAGCCTTGAGCTTCTCACCTTGTTATGAACAAGCAAAGAGCTGAAGTGCTTTAATGTATGGACTCACATTTGAGTCCGTATGTCATTTATCCTACTGGGAAAAATAAAGATCTTCAGACTTATCCACTTGCAAAATAATGATGAGCTGGAAAGGTTTTGCAAATGAGATATACTGTTTTTTCTTTCCTTTGGGTTGCTCCTGGAATATTTGCAGCTTAGTTGTTTGACAAGTTGAAAATGGCAAGGCTGATGTTGGGACGGATGACGGAGTAAAAAGGCAGAGGTTGACTCTTTTCAGATTTCAGTGAGGAATGAGGGATTTTTCTGAGTGGACATCAGGTGGCTTTTTTCTGTCTCTAGTCAGGAGTTTAGTGTGTCAAAACAAGGGCTTTTAAGTAATTTAAAGAGAGAAAAAGCATTTTATGAACAAATACTTACCCTTATATTTTAATCTGGATGAAAATATCATTTTAATCCAAGTACAATGAAATATTTGTAAACATGTTTATTGAAGAACTTCTGTCTTAAATTCTGTCTCAACATTAATTGTAAATGTGCTGTAATTCTGCATCCCTCTCTTACCAGCCATCTTTTGGCAAGCATTTGATGTTGTTGATCTTAAGTTAATCTTAAGTGATTAGTTATGACCAGGTTTCTTGGAAAACCTGTGAAAATGCAGGTTTTGGTGCTGTTCATACATATATATATTTCATCAGCGATCAATCTGGAAGAAGTGAGACTTAAATTCAAGCTGGTATGCTATAATACTGTTTGTGCTGAAAAAGCTGTTTATCAAAGATGATACCTCTTTGCTTATCTGTCTTAATTTTCAGGTAAAAGTAGCTGACAAAATAGTAAGGAGAGAATGACAGAGTAATTTGCTTTTTGCCTAAATGTCCTTTGTAAGCTAACTTTGACTTCCTTCGTTAGGATGTCTATGACAATGTTGTATTGCATCCAGTAAGAAAGGAAGAGCTGCTTGGTTGCTTGTAGTTCGTACATAGCTATAACTCTAAGTGGAATAGATAATCTCCGTCTCTCTCATTTTGCTGTAATACTTCTATCAGATATTCCTCTGTGATGGCGTAAGACCTTTTATAATGTGGTGGTTCATGGCTCAGGAGGAATTCAGTTTTTGCCTAAGTTCTGTAGATTTTAAGGCAGGAATTCTGCTGAAAACACTTTGTTTGTCAGCTCCCTTCCCTCATGGTTTTAGATGTCATCTTTGTCAGCATTAGTATCTGCAGTGAGCAGAGCTGGGAGAAAAAGCAGCTGAGGAAAGACAATTACTGTGGCAGACTTATCTGAATCTTTCTAAATCTTCTGGAAAGAGACTGGGACCTTGATGTGAATCAAGTATTGGACTGGTAGCTCTTGCAGGGCAGGGAGCAATAAAGTACTGTGTTCTTCCATCTGCCCTCTTCACATCATAGGCTCACAGCTAATTAATTAGTTGTAATTTCCAGATGGCCTTCCAAATCAGCCTAAGGCAATGCAAACTTCAGCAAGGAAGCATGACAGAGCTCCATTATCAAAGTCTCTGGTGAAAGAAACTCAATATAGTGTTTTCTACTGTACTTGGAAAGCTGAAAAAGTGGGAGCAATAGCTTCAGAGAGAACGTATTGTTCAAATGTGAGTAAACCAAGTCTTTCAGCAGCGACACTTGTCATGAAAACTGTTTTCTGTGATGTGCATACTTTCAATTTCATACGAATACTGGAAAACTCTTCATCTTTTTTTTTTGCCTGCACTGCACCATACTAAGGATAATTTTGAAAGAGCACGCTACTCACAGTTCTCGGATTACTTTCGTAACTGCTTACTTTGGTTAGATCACAAGTATGATGGAATGTTGTTAACAAGAGAAAATGCTAAACCCTAAGCGTCAGTACAATTAGAATTATTTGAAAACAGAATGTTAGCATCTATAGACTTTGGCTTCATTCAAGTGTTTGAGGAATATCTTCTACTGTAAGAAAAATTATCAAATGTGGCGCAGTACCAATGGTGGACATGGCAGATAAATTTGTTTTGATGTATATTGGCCAGAAGCTAGAATTTGCTAGTGGACACAAAATCTTTTTGAACGTGGTGTTGTATTTTGCCGTAACTGTTCCATTTGATACAACGCATAGAAGGCATTAGTGTAAACAGTGTTCTTTTCTCCCTTGCAAAAGAATGGATTTATATGCTGGAATTGCTAAGCTAATCTTCAAGTCATCTTTTTTTTTAGAACTATTGTCATGCAAAGTATGTAATACACCAAAATCTGTGCCTCTCTTAGTGCAAATGAAAAAAAGGATTATTTATCAGAAAACCTTTAACAAGTCTTGTCCAAATAATGGTGCTAAATCCGACTTTTATTAAACTCAGCACCATGGAAAATTTAGGTGAGATGTAGCTAGGGATGTTTATTATGGCAGAAAGGGTTTGTATGAGTTTGTTTTTGAAAATCAGATGTTGGAGATGCAAACTCCCACAGATATGAAATTGAACAGAATGTTTGCACAAGCTCTTGTAAAGGAAAACCCCCAACTCTGAACAGCTCTGTTGCATAGTCTGAATATTTCTACAATCTTCCTGTGTTTGCTATTTTTTTTCATGCCATGACTGTTAGGGGCCTTCATGTGCTGCATAATAGAGTTATGAGAAGACAGGAAACTGGAGGGATTCTGGAAGGTAACTTTTCCTTCAGCCACGACCTCGTGAGTGATAGTAAGTGTTTTGAGCTGAGTTTTATCTGATTGGAAACACAAAACTCTTTTTAAAAGTTTTGATTTTCAGAGCAAAAGTACCCAGCACTTCTGAAAATCATTTTTCTTAAGGCATTTAAAGAAAGACACCATAAAACTGAGCTTCTCTAAACCACTTTTATGTAATGCTAAACAAGCACAGCAGCATGATTCAGGGAAGTGAGCACTTTAGTTTGTATAATGTATAGTATTAAGTACATGGTCTTTTTTTGATCCTTATGTAGTAACAGGGAGTTACTGCACAAATAGTGTCAATAGCGAGTGCACAGGTACCATACAGGTAACACTGATGTGGTTTGGATCCCTAAAGAAAGATATTTGTGCTGATGCTTTGATTCTGACATAGTGGCAAACTTCAGGGAAAAATACAGGATTGCTTCCTTTTGTCTTCCCCTGGACTCTGGTCGTCCATAAGCTGTTTTCCCCACCTGGCATATATTGTCCTTTGTGCCTACAAACTGTCATAACCGCATGGCTTTTGACATAAGGTAGGAGAGGGAGGTGAAGTCTGGCCTGTGGCAGAAAGCAACAGTGGCATGAAAGGTATGAAGATTTATGTTTGTTTGCTGTTGTTTAGCTTTTATGCCAGTCCAAACTTTCAGCCCGTAAGGAGCAGTAGACTTTGCCTAGCTGGTATGACTTTGCTCACTTTGAGTTAGTCTTCTGTTTAGTAAGAATGACAAATTGTGCAGGGGCTCAGAACTAGACTCTCATCTGGTGAATTCAGCTAGCCTAGTTTAACTTCACAAATTAAACTGCTGAAGTAAACTGATCTACTTCATTTACACTAGGCCTATGTATCTTATAACAATTGCATTCTTTTAGGACAAGATGCCCAGAATTTACTGTCTGGGCTACTCTACAAAACCATTTAATTTAATAGAGAAATTTACTTTTTCCTCTGTATTTTTGGTGTATGGTTTGTGAAATAGCTATCCATTTTGGAACTAAATAACATGTTTCATGAAAGCTTTTGAGGAATAAAACTTGTTTCCTTACGGTCTTGCAGCTGTCTAAGGAAGTATTACAGATTATGAACTGTTCATGCATTTTGTGACAGCTGGGAACACTGCTCCTGAAAACCAACAATATTTATATAAATTGATGTGTCCACATATTTTACTGTTGTGCTGGCCTGTCTCCATTATTACTTGCTTTCCACTGCAGTTGTTAGTAAGAACATAACAGTGAATTCATGGAAATCTATTATCTTTGCATGCTAAAGAATATGTAAAAATGTGTGTTCTTGGCAGATGATACTTATCTAACATGAGTTTCTTTCCTGAACATGTACTATTAATGTAGGCTGTGCCTGAAATGATGAGGACCTAAATGTTGAAAAGAATGCATTGAATGCAAAGCTACAGTGAGCATTCTCATAATCTACAGTAACATGCTACCGTGAGCTTATTCTCATTTAGTGTTTTTAGAGAGGAGGAAACTTCCCAATTACTTTTTTTTTCCTGTTACTGTTTATTGTTCTCTTTTATTATTTTTACAAATAAGATATGTACAGAAATTTCTAGAAGGAGGGGCAGCAACCAGTAAGGAGGCAGACTGATTAAGAGACTAAGGAAATATTTTAGGTCATGACAGGAAGAATAAACATGGCAAATAAAACCTGTGGTAAACAGTTAACTCTGATCTGTAGAAAAAGGTAGAAGAAAACAATGCCTGGCTCGCTCATGGATTTGTCAGTGGTGTGTTCACCTGTTTATTTCCAGGCCTCAGTGCTTAGCTGGAGTGAAAAAATTGCTAAACTGTATGCAAAGATTTTTTTAACCCATCAGTTTTTTTGGAAACCAGGGTCCTACAGTTTGCATATAGTTTCAGTTGCTATTTTCTCCCAGGGATGGACCATAAAGCTGTTCAGTGCTCAGTCCTTATACCTAAGAATTACAAGAAAAGGGCATCATTTTGCTGTGCAGTACCATTCTGTTCCAGTGAGTCTCAATACTTAAATATGGTGCTTATCTGAGCCAAGTCTTTGTTAGTGGCTGTTGCAGCTGCCTCATAACTCAGCATGACTGAAGCTCTATCCAGAGTTAGCGGCGTCTCTGATCAGTGTCCCCGCTCATCCGCTTTGACCCATCCAACTGCGCCTGCCTGCTTGAGATCATGTCTGGTCTGGCTGCTGTGCCTCTGTCTTCTCCCAATTTCTCTTCTACCTCCCTATTTATTCCCTCAGCACATCTTACAAGCAGATCCTCTCCAATTCCTTCCTCCTTCTCTGTGGGGTTTTGTGCCTCTGGTTTCCTCCTCTTTTCCTTCTACATCTTAACTTTGGATAATCTGTCAACAAGGATGTTCAGTTGTCTCCTTTAGTCCAGACTGAAATCTTTGTCATTCTCCATGAGGTTCCATTCTGGAATGCTTTACCATCAACTTGGCTCAACAGCTCGGTTCCTCTCCTCTGTTGCAGTTACCATATGAGGCACAGTGCTCTCCTACTAAACTCATTTCCCCATGAGAGCATCTTCTTCTCTTACATAGATTTCCAAACAAGCATCTTGTGCTTTCTTCTAAGTTGTCCTTCATGTTTAGAAGGATCTCCCCGTGGGTTAGCAAAACCACTTCAAAACTGTTCTTCAGGCTCTGATATTTTTACTTTGTGGTGAGTTCTACAGAAATATTGAAAACACGTATGCAGATGATGTGCTGAAATGGTTGATCATATTGTTGACTAATCTTAGTTTCTTTTTTTTTTTGTGGTGTTATTAATTCGTCCATATTTGAGGGCAGCAGCTGTATATTTCATATTTGTTTGTTTAGCAACTGGAGTCCCTGATTTTGGACTGTGCCCTAAGTAATACAAATAGTTATTAATAATAAAAATGTTTTTAATTACGATGTTGATGAAATGCAATAAAAGTTACAAATCCTAGGGTATCACATGAATTATATAAAATGGAGACATTTCCTTTTACCCATGCAAAAATTCAGTACATGATGAATTCTTTCTATATTCCACATGCCTTTATGCTTTTATTTCTGTTAGCTCTCATTGGATACGCTCTGCTTTTCCTCCACTCTTGTCGTCTGTACGGTTGCAGGATACTTTCTGGGGGTCACGGTGTATTGCTTTCAGGTTCTTTACTAATGCTTTTCACTGTTTTAATTCATTGGCTTGAATCTACCTCTGTTTTACCTTAAGCCTCTTAAAGAAATGTCTGCACTAGTTGTCTCATTAAATTTGTAAGCCAGTTGGACAATGAACTTTGCCAGATCTTCCTAGCTGATTTATCAAACTGAAATCTCCCCATCCTCCAGGGCATGCACTCTGGTTTTTATGTATAATAACCTTATTTACATTGTTCTTACTTCTGGCCAAGGAATCCTCTTGTTCTCCCAAATGGAGTACTACGAGTGCTGAAGCACAGTGTATCTTTTTTCGTTGGCTGGCCTTTTTGAGATCTAGGAGTTCCCAATCGCAAGGGTTTTCTGAATGATTAACAAACAACACATCTGTCCTTTGGACTCCTCTAACTGACAAAGAACTGCTCTACTAAACGCATCTGGGTTTCCTCCATCTGCACAAGATTATTCCCATTGAAGTTTCTATATTTTTCTCATCTATTTCATTTCAGCAAAAATGGAATGTGAAAGGAAGTGAAATTTGGATTAAATTTACATTAGCCTAACAGCTCTGTTGTTACAAATGACATAATAAAGAGCAGTATTCTTCAAGGAAGAAAAGTAAATTTTGATCCAGAAACTGTTGAAGACAGGCACAGCAGTGGTATGTAAAGGAGAGGTTGAAACTGTAACTAAATGAAAAAAGCATTTTACGAGTAAATCCAGGGTGGTGGACTACTGGTTCCTACTATATAACCCTTCACACAAGGTAGGCTCTTTTGAGCTTCTTTGTAGGCTTCAGTTGTCTTTAAATCCCCTTTGTCCCATTCTTTCTTTTGTAAAGGGATAATGATAATAAAATGACTTTATTCCAGAAGCAAAGATTGGCTACCAAGGTCCCAGAGAACTTATTTTACCTGGGAAAATTTAGCTTTTGGCAAAGTATCTACCTCCAACACCAGCAGAAATAGGGGAAAAAGAAGAAATAGGGTAAAAGGAAGTGTTGGCAAGGTGAAGAAGAGCAATGGAAGCTGTAGATGCTGACTGTGGAGAACTAAGAGGCAAAGTTCCATGTTAATGATTATTTTCAGTGGTTAAGGAATGCAATGTGCAGTGTTGCTCTATATTGCTTCAGAATGCTGAGGTTCAAGCTGTAACTTGTTTATGTCAAGAAGCCTACCAGTAGTAGGTATGAGAGGAAACAGAAAAAGTCTCCTACCCCAAATCCCACAGCAGGTCAGTCTCATGTGTGGAAACAGAACTGATCAGCAGTCAGGAGCATATAATGCATGTCAGACTATTACACTTAATGAAGAGGAAGCAGTGTGAATATTGACAGACTTCACAAATCTCAGCATAGTGTCGGAGAATAATAAACTCCACTTTGAATCTACTTGTTCCAATAAGAGAAAAGAGGCACCTGAGTAGATGCCATCACGCAGTTCTTCAGTTACTCAGCTCCGGGAACTGAGAGGACATCTCAAGGGAAGGGTAAAAATTGTTTTCCTAAGCATCTGCTACTCAGCTAGCTGGACCTTTGCTCTGACCAGAGATGATTTTCTCAGGTGTTGAGCAGCAGTAGATAGTAGGAAAGCAGCAGGGATGAAACAATTAATCAGGCTTCCCATCTTAAATTTTTGACATTCCTTTTTATGGGTAACAAGAGCACTGTGAGATACAACTAACGAAGGATACATCATGCATGTGAATACTCATAGGACTGAATGTTAGCAACTGAAATGTTGATAAAATAATCCAGGAATGAAATGTCAGAAACAGTGAAAAAGATAAGGCTTGACATCAGTGCTGCAGAATGCTGCAGAATATAATTTTCAAACAATGATGTGATTTTTTCTTTCCATGAAAAATTATACAATGGCAATGAATAAAGTTGTTGACACATAATTGGGAAACTGTAACAACCCTTTCTATGGTGGGTCATAGATGATGAAAAGAAAAAAAGTAGCTAGAAAGTGACATTAAAACTGCAGCTGGCGTTAGATGCAGAGATGGCTTAAAAGAATGTGGTATATTTTACACTTTTGAAGCATCCCTTACTCCAGTGCAATACTTTTATAGAAATAATACTCATCGGCTATGTATGTCTACAAAGAGAATGTATAACCCATTCTTGAAATCCAAAAACTACATTAACACATCTTGCGTCCATACACCTGTAGACTTTGAAAGTTGAATTCCTGAAATCAAGCCCTGGATAACCAGAAACACTGGGCTAGAGCTCAAAACCTGAGCCCTGTCATACCACATCATCTGGTATCGACGGGAAAAAATAGCTGAGATACAAATTACTGATCTAGAATAGCTAATTGTGCTATGTTAATGAGAAAGTCAAACCAAAGTTAAATAAATAATTCATCCATTCTCCCTGCACATTTTGCCCAACCTTCCAATCTGCTTATTTCTAGCTTTTCAGCAAATGGCAAGGATTTTCATTTGTCTCCTTTGCAAAGCAGAACCCAAAATTGCAACATTTATGTGCTTCCAAAGCTGTTTCTCCCACAGATATACTCTTAAAGTCTCTCACATGGATTAAGAAGTCATCTTTTATTCTTATTACATTGTCAGCTAAAGACACCAAGACAACTTAGGAGAACCAGGCATATGCTGTCCTCACAAGTTTACTAGAGGCAAGATGTACTTAATCTGTATATCCTCAATGATCTCTGAAAATTCAATAGCAAAAATTCTCTAATGCGTATAATAAGCAATAACAGGGAAGGCTGAATTTTATGTAGAATGTACTGAAGAGGTCCTCAGCCTCGACACTGAAAAAGCAACAGAAAACTATCTGCTGGCAGGTATTTAAAAAGATTAAATGTTTGGTCCACATACATATTCACGAATCTATTCTAGACTTCCATCATTTGCAGGGACCGTTCACCTTTACCAGTTGCAAGTTTATTGCTGTTTTATCATGAGGATTAGCATAATCATCCATCTAGCCCTAAAATTTATGAATAATAGCAGAAAGCTTATTTGCAACTGACAACAGGCATTTTGAGCTAAGACTGAGGCTTTTTTGGACTTACTCAGCAAACAACAAGGGATATCTTGCATTTCAACAGTTATAGCTCTGGATGCTCTTGGCTGTGGAATATGAAGAGTGCATGGTGGTTAATCAGATTTATACATAATACAGCAATGCCTACCCCAAAACCAGCCGATGGGTGAAGTGAAGGATTGTGATAGCGTACTTTGTGGTGTGTGGCACTGGGGTCACAGTAATTCCAATGTTGTTATTTGTGCAGAAATTCAGAAAGTCGATTATTTCTAGAGTATAGATCAAAGTCCAAGTGAAATTACATCTGACTAAATAAAAGGACAGTATGATTCTATGTTTCATGCTTTATGGGTGTTGTGTTATTATATTAACTTCTTATAACCTATCGAGGCCAGTATTAGTCCTGTCCAAGTTTTGAGAACCACCCTGTTTCTCTGCTTGTAAAGGAGAGGAGTGAAAAATATGGTCTTTGGTCTTCATATTGCAATTCTCTTATTAACATCCTCAATACTTTTATGGCAAGAGTTTTAAGGAGTCACTTGAGATACCATATACTATTTGCTCTTTAGTCAAATATTCTGCCTTTGCTGGTAAAAGGATACCCTGATGTTGTTTTATTGATCTTCTTTCTTGCGTTTGGTTAGGTGGTTAACCTATGTGCTTTGTGGTTGAACATCTGGGGCAGCATTTACAATGAGAAAGCCATAAATCTTACTTTTTATTAGCTGCCCCTGTTACAAACAGGTTCTCATCTGAAGATCTAACCTGCCTGGGTCAGAAACACATAAATATTTTGGCAAGATCTGCTATCTCACATTACTCCCAGTTTTCAATCCCCCTTCCCTCCCCTCCAAATATTTGAGCCATTCCAAACTTCCATCTTCTTTTATTGTATGGTCTCCACTGGGGCCCACTGCAATTTGCTTACAGGACATGGAGTTCCCCTCTCCATTTTTTTTCTGTTAGTATCTGCTGTGCTACCTGGAACAGAACTTACTATGTAAGGTACTGTATTACCACAAACTCCTAAACTATTCACCAAAGAATGCATTTTGGTTGCTTAATGAAGAATGCAAATTTGGCATTACAAATACTGATCATTCAATCAGGCATAGCTCCCTGCCCAGCCCTGAAGTGTAAAGCGTAATACTTCATCTAAGCAGTTCTTCCATTGAGTTAGAAAATACAACAGACTTCTTATGGAAACACAAATCAATGTTTATCGTGTTTCAGACTAACACGAGTAAGAACTCTAAATTCTTAAACCAATACATTTACAAAAGAAATCAGTGTCTTACCCTGAGGACTGCTTCACTAGCGGCTCACATTGCTTGCTTGCTTGCTTTCAAGGTTGCCTAACTTGTCTTCAGCCAACAACTCCCATATTTCTCATAGCCATTCTCATGTCATTAATCTGCTCTAACAGGAGCCAAAACAAACACCTTTGCTCCCTAAGAGGTATTGGACCAATATGTCCCATCTGGCCTTTTTCTTCACACAGAATTCCCAAGGTACTATCATGCTAAACCTGATTGTAGGAGGGAAGTATCATTCTCTCTGTGTAAATACACATCAGTACCAAAAATGGGCCCTCCTTCTTCCATTATCTTACTATATATGTTGTGATAACATCGTTTTCAAATTTCAAATGTCTATATCATATTTTAAAAATGTGGTTTTTATCTAGTCTAAGTAGTAGACAGTGTCCTGAAAATTTATTGGAGACCCATAATTTACTTAATACCTGGCTGAGGTTACCAGATGGTTCAAAGTGAATGTTAAAAATATGAATAGAGAATTCTAATGTTTCCATTGGTGTTTCTAGTGAAGCTATGCAATATGAAGTGTACAGTCAAAAAAGATCTCTTATGTCAGAAGTACTACATTAGTAGTCCCACGTGCATTAAATCAGAGAAGAAGAATGTCTGAAATGTATTGTATCACTGCAATCCAGCCTGAGAATCGTTTCATTAATGAAAAAGGAATCACCATTTTCTCAATTCTGTAATCCACTGAGGGTAATATTGGAGGTGTAAGTTGCACGCCCCAGCAAAAATGCCATTTTGTTGTCATAGCCAGGTGAAAAACAAAGATTGAAAAGCTATGTGAGAACCTGGAGTCCAAGTTCTGATCTGCTGTGGCTAGGTATGGAGCCGTTGACTCTACTCCGAGATTTACGAGTTCACCTTCACCGAGGAGCTGAGTCTACATGGGGCTGGGGAAAGTTTTCAGACAGTGTGACACCGAGATTCTGTGAAGGTTGTGAGAGACACAATGGCCTGGTTTGACAGGTAGTGTCTCTCCATGTATTACACAGACCCATTGGGGAAGAGGCTTGAGCCACTGCTTTTTGCTTTAAGTCAGTAGGGTTAGTGGAAGAGCGTTGTTTCTCTTCTTTGGCTTTAATTTATCTCTCTCCAGTACGGCTTAAATCCTTTGACTTTCTGGCCATGGTGTAATGTCTGGCTATTTGTATGGCCATGTAGGGATATCTGAAGTGTATGAGACCACAGGCAAGAGGACAATTTAGAAAGCTGAAGTATATAAACTGATTTCTTGTGAATAGACTTTTTCCTTGAGCTTTTTTGCTTTTTTGCTATTTATTGTTTTTCTGATTTTATTCTGTGGTTCCAAATTACACTTTAAAGCATTATTTTATGGAATTTGGTTTTGTTACAGTTCTGCATCTACTAATTCAAAATAAATTAGTGGACACTTCACAAGAGAAACACTATAACTTTGTTCTTTTGACACTAACTAGGTTTAGATAGCGTGTGCGGTACAGTTGTGTAGCTTCCAACCGTCTGAGAAATGCTTACCTGTCAGATCTTTTGTGACTGGTTTGGCTTTTGCCAAGTTCCATCTACTAACACCAAGATTGAATTCATCCTATACTAATGTTTATGGATTTGGGAGCTTCCAGCCAAACTGTTGGATAGGATACTTGGAACGAAATTTGGAACAGTTCTGGGCATGATTGGGTTAGAGTTACTAATTTTACGTTTCTCCACTGTAGTATTACCTAGAGCCTATAGAGGAAATGCAGGTAGTTCAGAGTTCAAAATTCCTTTTGAAACTGGAGCTTGAAATATTTCTCCTTTGTTATAGAACTCAATATTAAGAATATCATGGCATGTGTCCTTAAGTGTGACTGATGTCTCCATGTTGGTGCACATTCTCCGTGGGACAATGAGCTGGCATTCTGACAGGTTAGAAATTGTTTGTTCTAGTCTGGCTGTATCATCGAGGGCACTTTTAGAAAAAGGAGCTTGATCCGTAACAGTTTTAGCTGAAGTCTTTTGGAAGTTTCACAGTGAACTTTCCTTCCCCTAGAATTGTTTTGGTCATGTGTGGCTAAGAGGTCAGCAACGTTAGAATAAATTTGATATCAGTATCCGTAAGGGAGCAGGCCTCAAATCAGGCACAAGTGCACAACTCGGTCATTTCAGATGCACAAAAATGCACCTTGATCACAACTGACCACTGCATGTTTACACAAAATAACTACTAATTCTATCAATTAAAATGTCTTTGTAATTGATTCTCCTTAGAGGATGAGTATAGTAGTTGTAGTAATTCCTACAGTCATTCTTACAATACTAGCATCTGACTTACATCACAACATTGTGGGCAGGTATCATTTATGTGTTGACAATTCTTGCTTTAATTTGATCTCTGTGATTATCAGACATCAAGATGCTGTTGCAGCATGTAAGATGTCTTAAAAAATGACTTGCTGGAGACTCCGGGCTGCAGTTGGGACCATCTATCTGGCTCTTAAGAAGAGCCCACAGGCTACTGTAATGGCTTTGTACAGGCTTTTGCCTTTCCTCTGTACAGCACTCTTAGTGACAGTCTAAGCGCTTAATATTTTCTTCTTCTTCTCAAAAAGCAAAATCCATTGAGTACTTTCTTCAGAGAATAATGCCTAGAGGTGTGGTAACAGTGGCAGGTGATACTTTTTAAGTACAGAAGCTTGAGGATTTTGATAATTTCGTATTGTTAGATTTGAGAATATTGCATCTTGCTTTGTGTTGTTTTGAAAGACATGATGAGCTCAGATTTCTTTGTTAACATTATCATCATCTGCAGCAGAATTTAGGATTGCCACATTTTGTCCAAATGCTGCTTTTAATTTTTTTTTTTTAGTTTCTTTTTTGCGTAAACTAGTTAAGTGACACGTCATTGGTCTGTTAGTCTTTCTACACCTCCATACACTTAAAAGTCCAACCCTAGGGAATGCGATCATTATTGTATGCCTCTTTGATCTAGTTTAGCGATGACAAACTAGAAGAGCACGGCCCAGTAGAAGAGTACACCTTGCTTTCGTCTGTGGTCCGTCAGGATCTTCATTCTGTTGAATTCCACTCCAGAGCATAGACAGAGATTATATCCTCCACACATAGTGATTACTAGATGGTACAGTGCTAGCTCTCTGGCTTCTTGACTAAGTCTTACACGGATTTTATAGGATATGGTCTATAAACCCCAAACACAGCACCAATCAATATGAATTTTCTTTCCTTTTCCCCATATTTTCATTGGTATCAAGAGCCTGAGTAGTACATAGGGAACTTGTTCTCCCATTTCCCAGCAGTTGGAAATATTGCCAGCACAGCTTGAAAGACTAATGAAAATAAATAGAATTTGAGTCAGGCTATATTTGAGTTTCCATTTGATTTTAGGCCCTATAAAGTGAGAATACTATTCAGTGATTCAATGGAGTTACTATAGTATAAAAAGATGTGCGATCAGGAATCACTGTTCATTCAGCCATTTGTGATAAGTGTACATAAGAAGTATTTTAAAAGAATTTATTTATTCTTTCCTGTAAAACACTTTAGTAACAAACTTCTATGAAGCGTCATTTGTGCGTTATGAATTGTGTCCAATGGTTTCCACAGGTAGATGCTTAGCTTTTTATTTTCTGCTGCTTGGAGATTTGGAGTGTATTAACTTTATGAACTTCATGGAAAAAATATTGCTTTTTAGAGGGATTATTCAATTACCTACTTGAGGCAAAATGCAATAAATCTTATGTTACGCTAAAGCCAAGCATTAATCAGCAGACCCTGCGAGCATGACGGCTCTGCTCTTCTGAATGTCCAGCAGGCTTAAGACAATATTCGTTGTCTTCATTTCATTGCTCAGAGGTGCAGATGATCATTTCTTATTATTCTGCAGCATTTTTCACTTGCTAACCTCTGTCATCTTCTGAATTTGCTGTAACCCCTAGTTATCCTTATGCATTTTGATTGTAGTTTAAATTCTGTTCCCGTTCTAAGCGAGTTCATGTTAAACATGCAGACAGAGGTGAAATATTACCTATTTCCCCCTTAACTCCTATACTTTGAAAATGCTTAGGAGCCATTTAAAATATTTTTTAAAAAATTATTTTTAGTGCAAATGTTGTTCTCTGTTTGAATACTCTGTTTTCACTAGGGGCAAAAATTTATGAAACTGAACTTTGATACTTTTCAATAACTGTAAAAACCAGGTTAAAAGCTGCCATTTGTTAAGTTTTTACTTCAAAACATTATCAACTTAAATGTTAATCACAAAATACAGTTCCTTATAATCTATTATTTGCTTTTTAATGTGTGGAGCTTGCATTCTGTCTAGAAAGGGAGAATAAAAAATTTAGAAAGGCAAGAATAAGAAAACTGTTTTCTAAACTAAGCCTTAGTGTGGGGTTTTTTTCACATTCATATTTTAATGGATTTTGCACAGCTACGAACATTCCTGGCAGTTACACTAAAGTGGTTTGTTCCTCCTCAGCGTCTGTGTGGTGAAGAATTGCTTGCAAAGTCAGTGCAAGCAACTTTTTGTTTATTTGTCCTAGTTATCTTACAGATTGGAAAGATCGTATTACATTATATCATTGCGCTCTGATGAATGTCAACAGTAATGAGAAGCTAAGAAAATATTTTTCAAGGATGTAAGGGAAAGCCTTCTTGGTGATGAGAAAACAGAAATATTCACCCTGCATGAAGAAATTAGGGCGTATTTCCTTGATTAATATATCTTTTCTTGGTCTTACAGTCCAGGCACTTTTATTCACTTTTCAGTAGATGGTGCCAGAGTCATAGTAACCTCTTTCACTCTCTGGAAGAGTATTTTTGTGTTTGCCAGTGATGTTAAAATCTCATTTCAAAATACTATAAAAATGCTGTTAGTGGATATAGATATGCAAGGTTTTGTGTCAGAAAATTCTTTTGGTGAATTTCAAGATACTTGGTTTCGTGTTTAAACCTTTGATAGAAGCTAAGCTTAGAAAGCAAGGAGCAGGTATGTTACAGTTCAGGAATAAGCTGGTACCAAATCTGCTTTACCTGATAACTCCAGATTTTACATGAGAGAGCAGTGCTGCTGGAAAGAGAAAGAAATACAAATTATAAAAAATGAAACTGATTGCAAAACAAAACATCACATGGAGATAACACTCCCAAAGCCTACTTAGCTCTGAACATCTCACAGTATTCTTGTGGCAACTAGGAATATTTATTATTTCTAAGATTCATGCATCTTTCTCCTGGTTTGTTCAAAATTTCTATGCCTTGGAGGAGGAAAAATGGATTAGCAGCTGTTTATTGAGGTGAAGATTGAAAGTCCTCTAATTAGTGAAAAAAGCTGAGGTGTTTATATTTGATGTTTCCATTTTACTCAAAAACATGGTAGCTATTAAACTTGCAAAACAATGGAATATTGTATTTCCCTATTCACAAAAATATGTGATATTTGGAATGATGCTTTTTGAAAATAGTGTGTGAGAGTTACAAAATAGGAAGGACAGACGTTTCAATTTAAGAAAACAGGAGATTTGAGAACAGGAACATAACACACTTTAGAGGCTCGAGGTGACAATTGAGAACAATGAATAGTATTAGTCAAAGTCATGTCCCCTAAGTATTGCTGTGGATTTAAAAAATAAATTCTTCAACTAATTTCGTAATTTTTTAGTTTTAGGAGGAAAAAAAAAGGCAAAAAATAAAAACACATGTTTCTGTCAGGAATCCCACAATGTAAGACATAGGAAACACTTAAATGTAGCATTTCTTTATCTAAGTTTGTCCCCGAGTCTTCTCAACAGATCCTGGTCCCTGTGGGTTCTGGAGTTGCCCAGATCTGCCTCAAGGCAGATCTTTTAAACTCACCTGTTACCTTGCTTCTGGCTTTGCTTGGCTTTTGGGACATCTGGGGTCCTCGGGATGAGGCCTCCAGTTGAGGGCCCCTGAAATGGCATCCCTAAAGCTGGAGCCGGGCCCAGTGCCTCCAGAATAAATAAATACCCACCTGTGAGAAATTTAACTTCCAGGGAAAATGGGTAATCTCTCAGAGATATCCTCTGGCATGGTTTCTAACCAGTCTACAATTCTGAATGTCCTGCTCTTCATCCATGTGTTGTCTTTCCTCCTGGTCTGATTTTGGAATTTCTTTTGATATGTGTTTGCTTCTGTCCCTAAACAACATACAGCTCAGTGTTCCAGCTTACTCTGTAGTGGAGTGAAGATCCCCACCAGAATGCAGGTCTGGATGTAGCGGTACAGATACAACAGTTCTCACTGAGCTTGCCTTGCTGCCGTTGCACCTAGACAGTTGATAAACCATTTGCTTTGGTATAAAGCAAGTTTCGACTTGTTTGATTCTGTCTGATAGCTACGTTAATGCAAAACGATTTTTTAAACTATAAAACCAAATGAGGGAAGATCAGTTAGCTACCTAGACTTTTATTCTACGTGAGAAGGTCAGTACTTCTTTAATGGAGGAGCATAAACATTTTAAGCGCTTATTTGCATGCCAGGCTCTTCTCAGAGGGAGAGAAACAGTGTTCTGGCTACATCAGTACTGCCACTTCAACATGTTGGCTTTCCGCTGTGCTTGTGATCACCGATTGTTTATTTGTATAACCTTGGTTCGTATCTATACAGCTGCGAACTTCTGCTTTCAGTGTTTGGGCTGAGTTAATGTAAGGCAGGACAAGCAGATGAAGACCTTCAAGCTTGCTACATCTTGAGTCCTGTTCACCCATCCCGGCAGGACAGCTGTGCTACCAGTGATGTTTGCTCTACAGTGTCTCTCATCTGTCATCTCTGTAGTAAAGATCATTTCAGAAACTCCAAAATGTTGCTGTATTCTGGTACCACATTCTGCCTTCAGGATGGGACAAAGGGATTTATGGATTGCTGGCTATGATCCAGTTTTTATCTAGAACAGGTGACATTCTTTTGTTACCCACTTTGAAATACCATTAAGTGACTGGCCTAGTTTATTATACATTGTGATTGAAATTTTAGTCTGGGAATTGACTAAAAAAATGGGTGACAGGCAATATTCTGATCACAGTCAGCTCTGTCAACCGTCTTCAGCATAACTTGAGTTGTCTAGAAGATCTTACCACATACTGACCTGAATGTGATCCGGACTCAGCCACAGTTGTATGGTGTGCATATCTGACTCCCACTAAAGGATTATTCCAACAGCCCGTCAGGAGCTTCCTCCCAACTTCGCAGCTCTTTGAGCAAGTGAATCGAAGCTGTATGCGTTACTGCATATAGCCCCTGAATGTCCGCCTAAGGACTTAGAGAGGTGTGTACAACTACTAAAGTTTTTTAGTGTCTTTCTAGTCAAACTCTTACACACTAAGACAACTTGTGCATCCTTCCAGGCATTTTTGTAGCTGCCTAGAAAAAGTTATTCCTTGAAAAGTTTGGCAGCAGTTACGTAAGATGACTTAGTTGGTGAAAGGTAGAACCAGCTTTGTCCAAGGAAACACTGATTTTGACTGATTACAGCAGCACTTTTTAAAAACTTCCTGCACTTTGGTGGAATGTGAGAGGTAGAGTATCCGTTAATAATAGTAAGGACTTTTTATGTACAGCCTTCTACCCCAAGATAACTCTGTACTTTGCAAAAAAAGGAGAAAAGTGATTAATCCTAGATTGTTATGAGCTATGCAGTGGTTCCTGGACTAGAACTCCCTCTCCCAAATCCCCTTGAGTTTCCCACAAGGCAGTTTAGAGTCACCGCTTTAGCCATAACCAGGTAGATTTACAAGAATTTATAAACAGAATATCCATATACTAATGGATATGAACCCATCAGACCATTTCCCTGTCTGAAGGGATTTGGATACAGCACTCTGTGATTTCTTCACACCTCTGCGTTCAAGCTGCTCTTCCGTTCTTTGCAGAACATTCAGAGGGAAGGAAGAACAATGCCTCCTGCATACATGTAAAGCATTGCACAAAGTAATATCAACATAATTTAAAAAATGATGCTAATATTTATTTATTAGCAGACTCCAGAGTTAATGACAGTCCAATTTATGCAGAAAGGAAATCCCTCCACACTACACTGTAAGTTGAAGTAATGAAGTAATATGGCTGCTCAGGCACATGGAGTTCAGAGATGGATTAGCATAGGCAGTTCCTGAGAGCCCGGAAAAGCCTCTAACTAGAAAAGACCACCCAGCTCACTGGCTGCAGTCTCTCCGGTCACAGGCAACCATTCAGGAGCTGAAATATTTCTAATATCCTCCAACAAAACTTAAGCTGTAGTGAAAGGTCAACAGCCAAACCTATAATATCTCAAAGACCAGCTGGAAACAAGCAGCACAGATGATTGTGTACATTTCATCTAGTGCTGTGGCATGTGATTGGGTATTTTCTTCAAGGTTTTGTGGATAAAATAGGTTGGGCTAGATAAAAGTGACTGAAGAGCCATAGACATCTAAAACCCCTTTAGTCTCAGAGCCTTGGAACCTTTGTGGCTGCAATACTCTGATGAAAAATATTTGAAGACTGGTTCAATTTGTGGCTATTGTAAGTGAAGATAAAAAGAAATATTTAATAATATGTTCCCGCTGTTGTCCAGCACATTGCTGCCTGCATGAAAGCGTGTGGAGTCCTCTCTGTCGACAGTGGAGGTAACTCAGTGCAGTGGGATGGGAAAGAGGGTGTCACTGGTTATAATTCAATTGTCACAGAACGCCTGAGGTCGTTCTAGCAGACAGTGCATACAGCTTCAAGATCTGAAAGGGCTTTTGGTGAATGTGAAACATGCAGTTGCTAAATGCTGGATTTGATTTGTTTGTTGGAAGCTCAGAATAAAGAGGCTAACTTTAAAAGGGGTGTTAATTCCTTGGCCAGGGACAGTTGCCATCTCACCAGAGGCACATGTGTGTAGGATTAGCTCCTCTCCTGGGCTCTGGAAGCTGATCTGTAATATAAAAGAAAAATTTTGAAAGAAGCAGGATCCGTGCTGACCTCCCCTATGAGGAGTAAGACTGGGCAGTGACCATGTGGGTGGTAGAGTGGAATTTTCCATGAAGTACGGGTGGGAGCTTCTCTAATAATTTACATCTATACTGGTTCCAGTTGGAGAAGATGGGCTCACTGGCGAGGTCAATGTTTGATGCATGACTTGTTCCCGCTTGTTTGTTTATGTAACATTGTTTTGGGTACCTAAAAATAACAACCCTTCTTAATACAGTGTGACTTCAAGTGGAACTGATAGGAAGCAGACTGGGAGGAAAGTGTGCAAGATGCTGATCTCACCATCAGTGTCCCTGCCACGTTCATTCACTGGGCAGCCGTAGGTGGGTTAGGAGATACGGAACCAGTATTTAAGGCAGTGTCAGAGATGGTTGTATAGCACGTGCTCATCAGGACGCATACACAGCCCAGTGGAACTATTATTCGTCCAGGAAGCAATGAGAACAGGTATTCAGCACTGACAAATGAATGAAAAGAAGTCCTGGTTTCATGAGTGTGCATTGCTGCTCTGAAACCCAACATTATTTTGCTCTCAGTATGAAATCTTACTGGCGGAGCACTGCTTTGAAGGATGCGATCAACAGATGTTCAATGTGGGCTCAATTTTCTGCACATCATGATAAAGTTATAGATTAAGTATCTCCATTTGTTATTGTCCATGGTGAAAATGAAAACAAATCTTTAAGGGACATATATCTTCATATAAGATTTTTTTTGTAAAAATGGTCGGTTTTCTTCATCTGATTCAGCCTTTCGTCTTCTTAAGTATACATATGGGCATGGTCAAACTTTTCTGAGTAACTTTGAACCTGTTTGAATGTTACAAGTGTGAAATTGTGACCACACGTGTTATATTAACACTTGGCAAAGGAGACTTGTGTGTATGTGAGAGAAAAATCAGATGCATATATGAGGTGAAAATGGAACCGGTTGAAAAAGATTGGAAAAAATTAGGGAGACAAAATAATATTCTGTGTGTATGTAGTGAAATACATGATATAAATTTGATTATCTAGACCATCTTCTAGTCCAGCATTTGGGAATACATCACAAAATAGCTCAAAAATCTATTTAAAAAAATAACTGAATTACTCTTTTAGTAGAAATACTGCCATGAAGGCTTTTAATGTAGAGGCAGCAAAATTATGGTGAACTTGATGTAGTCTGAGAAACATACAAATCAGACCTTAAGACTATCAAAACTGTGCAAAGGTCAGAAGATTTCCCATTTTTGTTGCAGTAGAAATGAAAATTTTATGTAGACAAAGAAAAAGTTAACTGAATTTCACTACATTTTGAAGAATAGATTCTGTCTGTCTGTCTCCTTTTGACAATCTGTTTAAAGGTGGACACACTTCCTGCAGAAGTGTGAAAGTAGAAAGAAATATTTTAAATATCAGATGACCTTTTGTTTAGGTTGTGGATACTTTCGTTCTCCTTAGTTTTGAATGTCATGTCTATCTGGTGGTTTTTTACAATTATTAAACTGAATACCTCTACAATTATTGAACTGAACATGTAGGAGCCTGAGAAAGGCTCCTACATACTCTTACAAACCTGCATTTCCCATCATTTTGGCAACTTGGCTTTTGAATGGATTTTGCTCATTCTGGTGTTATACGTGTTTTGAAATGCATATAGCATCCAGAAATCTGCTGAAATCAATTCCTCTTTCCTTTCTGCTCCCAAAGTTTTTTAAGATTAGCCTTGAGTGTGGCTTAAGCTACATTTTCATTACAGCTGAGTACATGCTTTGAGTGTTCCCCCACAACATAGTTGCGCTCATGTTTTACAAGCTGCCATGGAGCAAGGCTTTTGGAAGCCCTCAAAACCACCATTGCTTTGTAAGACATCAGATGTTCTGTAAAATTCCTGAGAAGGGAAAAAAGAGAAAATCAATTAATGTCTACAGATGGGAAAAAGTAAGACTACAAAAATCAATATTTTTAGTCTAATATTTTCCTGCACATAAAGAAAAAGCATTCGGAAACATGCAAACAAATGGCTTGCTTATTTATTTTTTGGATTTCTGAAGGTGAGGTGATCTCATGGGGTTTTTTTCCAAGCCTGTTAAACTGCTCACAGGGAGCGCGAACACCTTGAACATCAGTCCTGAAATTTGCTTCAAATAGAGCAAACTGAAGTGAAGACTCATTTTGAAAAATAGGAGTAATTTTAGGCTATCTTGTGAAGTTTAAAGCCACTACAGCACTGGAAATCATGAAGATATCCACATCTGCCAAAAACACTTCAGTAGTGAGGCGAACGTAGCTGTGCCCCTAGGAGAAAGATGGACATTCCTGAGAAGCATGCATTGCCTCTTTTTGTGTATTTATTGAGAGGGAAATATCCATCAGGCATAGACAAGGTTGGCCCTTGGCCATCTCGCTTGCTTAGGGCATGGTTCTGAGTCTTAAACAAGTCTGAGGTAGCCTTCTCCAGACCCTACTGCAACCAAATAAAATAATATTTTTAGCATTGCTACCACATTTTGCTGAAAAGTCCTGGCATTTTCAAGCTTTCCAAGTAAGGAATTTTAAGGAAAAGGGATAACATGCAGAGAAAGAGCTTCCAGGCAGAAGACAGGGATGTGAATAAAAATGTCTTTAATTTTTTCTTTCTCTCTGAAATCTAGCATGAAGCGAGGGCAGTGATTGTGATAATAAAGGCAAATGATAAATGAAAGAAGGGGCACTTCAACATAATCTAGATAACAGGAAAATTTTAAATGGACAATTTAACATGAGGGTCTGCATGGAATTATTTTTCATTAAACAATCAAAGCTTGTGATAATGCAAATGAAATCCATTTTTAGCTGCAGGAAATTTTTAGAATTTCAGAGGAATAAAAAATATGAGAATAATAATATCATGATGGTAATTCACAGTAATTACAGAAAAGCATAATTGCACAACACAAGCACTAATCAAAGCTCGGAAGAGTACTTTGGCAATCATTAGGATTTCAGAGCTATTAGCATTTACCTTTGTCATTGGGCACCACACAACAAGCATTATTAATTTCATGTCAATCTAGAGCATAATTTCCCTGATCAAATATCAGTTCATGATAACTAACCACAAAGATTAGCTTATCTGACATTGATTTTTTTTTGTGAAGTATTTTAGAAAGAGAGCTTTGCTGGTGATTGCTTTGGAAGTAGCAATGTTGTCCTTGAACTTAGGTTATTTCTCAAGGTTTGTGGGCTATCCTATATGTGTACAAATTCTATCAATTTATTTGTATCTTTTGGCCTAAAAAGCTTCAGAGCATTGTCCATGCTTTCCTTCTTGATATCTTATAGGTGTAATTTTCTGAGCTTCATACATCTGTGTGTTAATAGTCAAAGCATTATTGAACTGTGCACACATTTTGTGCTGCTGTGGTGCATATGTAACTCATCATTTGTGCTCACTGTAACTTCTAATCTGATGTATAGCTAGTCCTAACAAATGCTTTGTATAGATTTTGTCTCATTTGTTCTTTTATTTTTTATTCCCCCTTCGCTGACCAGCTATGCTTTTGCTCAAACCTGCCCTGACACAGGAGGAGAAGAACATTTACAGTTCATACCGTACCAGGATAGACAATTAGAGCAAGTCAAAGTGGAATTTAAGAAAGAAGAATGTGGAGCTGGAAAACTCACAATGTGCTCGTGGAGAAGGGCTGATCAATCATTAGGAGAAGAGCTGGTTTTCAGGAAAATTGAAGAGATAAAAGCACAAGTAAGCAATCGAAAGCAAGAACAAGTAGTTTGAAACTGTGGTTTGGAAAAAGGGTGTCCTGTCGTGAATAAAATAATGAACAACATTTTTTTTTTGCCAGGTGAAGAATCGAATAGTTATTTATGCTAGTATTATATGTAAGTATTTGGGACATATAGCAGGTTGAGGGAGGGGATTCTCCGCCTCTACTTCACTCTCGTGAGACCCCACCTGGAGTACTGCGTCCATAGGAGCACCTCTCCTGTGAGGCCAGGCTGAGAGCGTTGGGGTTGTTCAGCCTGGAGAAGAGGAGGCTCGGGGGAGGCATTATAGAGGTCTTCCAGTGCCTAAAGGGGGCTACAGGAAAGCTGGGGAGGGACTTCTGACAAGGGCGTGCAGTGATAGGACAAGGGGTAATGGCTTTAAACTGGAAGAGGATAGATTTAAACTGGATAATAAGGGAGAAATTCTGTACTGTGAGGGTGGTGAGGCACTGGCACAGGTTGCCCAGAGAAGCTGTGGATGCCCCATCCCTGACAGTGTCCAAGGCCGGGTTGGACGGGGCTCTGTGTGACCTGATCTGGTGGAAGGTGTCTCTGCCCAGGGCAGGGGGGTTGGAACTCAGTGATCTTTAAGGTCTTTTCCAACCCAAACCATTCTTTGATTTTCTGATTCTATGATATGCATAATGTTCTCCTTTGTTCAATAGAAGAAAAGCTGTGTTTTGTGAAATAAAAGAAATAAACAAAACCAGATCCTAAATGTGAAATGTGACTCTCTGGGCCTCCTTGATTCTTTTCATAATCTTTATGCATTAATTAAAAAAAATAAATAAATCTATTCTCCTAGTGACAGGCTTTGAAAAATTCTATAGCATATGCATAGCTTTTAAAGGTTGTCTATAGGAGAAGACATTGGCTGGTCAGTAAAAATATATTTCAATTTGTTGTTCAATAAAGCAAGATACAGCTTACCAATGTGCAGTTGGGGTCATTTCCCAGTGTCAGAAATAGTAAGTATTGAATATCTTTTCCTTTTCTCAACTGACTCACTGTCACAGGGCTTTTCTCTGGCTTGTGGCAGGATTGTTTTTCTGTTAGCAACTTATTTTTTAACACACCATTCTGACACCTTGACAGTTCATGTGCTAAATCAAACTTTACAATTACTGGCAGGCAGCTATTAGATGTATTGCACTTAATTAACTTTGCACCTAATTACAAGCAGTGCTGGCCGATTACAAAGGGCATAAATATATTAGTGCCCTAGCTGTCACATCATGAAAATGGCTGTTTGAACAAGTCAAGCAAAAGCAATTACCACATTGTGTGCATGGTGAAGTGTAGCAGAGCACAGAAAGAGGAATGAACTGTTTTAGTGTTTGTAGGAATTTAATTTTGCACTTTGCATTTCAGGTGACCCAGATGAACAGAGTATGATAGAAGATTTTCTTTCATTTGTACAAACAACTCAGGAGCTCTCCGTTTGTGTGAAGGGAAAACAAAAAGTTGCATGGTAAGAGCTGACTTAAATTTTATTAGATACCCACCCTGTGAATCTGTAGCTGAAAAAGTATGAGGATTCCAGCATTAAAGAAGAGGTCTAACATGAGATATATTCTACAGATCATAGGCAAAATTTGTGATTCAGAATGACACTGTGCAACTGTTACTTATACAGTAGTTGCCAAAATGAGAAGGAAAGCAGAATTTGGTTTCATCAGCAGAGGGATATGTTGTAAAGAACAAATGTTAGTGCGCAGCTGGCATTCTGTGGAAATCTGTCTTGCATTAGCACAGGAAGAAAACATCTCTGCTGGAAAAGTAACCAAGACGTTCAGAGCAATTTTTAAATTTTGTAAGTGGCTTTGTAAACAGCGTCTATGTAAGAGAGATGTTTCCTTCTTTATCAAGTATCTGTTCTAACCACCACATGCTCTCTTTTGCGTGGGAAAATATAGTGTGTTACAGGTGGCTTAACTATTGTTGTTGCACATATAGCCATAGAAGGATGTTGTCTTTATTTTACAAGAATCCTGGCCAAGGAGAAAAAAATGAGAGCTGTTAAATACCATAATTGTTTTCATTGCTTAAAGATTTCCTTTTTCTGCCTAGCAGCAGAAGAGCCCCCGAATTAGCAGTATTTTGCAACAAAACTAAACAAAATGTTTGTTTTCCTTTTTAACAAAACTTAGTCCCTCGCCTAATTATTCAGCAATGCATAGACGAACCAACTTAAGCGCAGTCATGGGAATTTCATCGTCAACGGACTGTACCATTTGCTTTGTAAAAGTTATTTAATACTTTGTACAAAACAGTACCAAGGTCACACCAACCAGTTTCGTATATATTGGCCAAAAAAGGTCACTACAACTTGACTTTGCTTGAGGCAAATGGAAAGAAACAGAGGGAGTCACAATGTGGTGCTAAATTAGTGGCTGTAGGGCTTGTATGCTGTTGTTATTTACAAGCTCTGAATGAAGAGAACTGTGAGGATGTGTGTAAGCCTTTCCCAGTCCAGAACAGCCATTCATTGTTGGTTCACTTCTAAATGGGCTGCCTGTGTTATGTCTGATAACTCATGGAAAAAGTAGGTGGCCTTCAACAAAAGTTTTGGATGTGTTTGCAATTGTGCTTGCATGAAAAAGTCAATTGATTCCTTTGTGTGCAACAGCATAAAGTAGAAAGTGGGGAGATAATGTGTTTTCAAATACAACATTACATCATTGCTGAAAACATTGCTCAATGTATTAAGACCTTGGGTGGCCAGCAATTTTTGCCCTGTATAAAATTAGGGACATTGCTGTAG
The DNA here is from genome assembly GCA_009806455.1 of Tetrax tetrax. NCBI lineage: Eukaryota > Metazoa > Chordata > Aves > Otidiformes > Otididae > Tetrax > Tetrax tetrax. The sequence goes on from WHYT01017925.1 coordinate 900,076, forward strand.
AAAAATAAACCCATGCAGGAGAGCGTCCTGATGTTCCTGATCTGAGGGAAACAAGTACTGTCATTCAAGTCGGCTGTGCAAGAGCACTTTGGCTCTTTAGCCACTCCTTACTGGAACGGTCAGGAGCTCGGCCCAGGAGAGATGTTAGTCAGTCAAGGGTTCTTGTAAAGCTCTGTGATTTCAGTTTTCCACAGAAAAAAAAATATACGCTACTAAGCTTTTTTTTTTTGTCCTGGCTCTGGCTAGGATAGAGTTAATTTTCACCTGAGCTGGGAGAGGAGCTGGAGCTGGTGGCACCTGTAGCTGGGGGACACAGCTGGGATAGTTTACCAGTTAGCCACCAGCTGGGACAGTTTACCCAAATTAGCCCAAGGGCTATGCCATCCCATGTGGCTCATGCTCAGTACATAAAGGGAGGGTGCTAGGGGCAGGTGTTGTGACTTAGGAGGGAGCTGGGCACCAGGATCCACGGTGAGCTTTTGTACTATAACTTTGTGCTTAAATATTTTCTGTTATGGGGTTTTTTTTGTTTGTTTATTTTCCATCTCTGTTTTCTTTTCCTCTGTTGTTCTCTTATACTGTTTTTATCTCAACCCACAAGTTTTGCCTTCTTTTCTTTCCTAATTCTCCTCCCCGTCTCACTGCATGGGGTGGTCGGGGGGCAATGAGTGACTGTGTGTGTGGTATTTCAGCTGCTGAGCAGGTCTAAACTACAACAGTTCTTTTGGTGCCCAACGTGGGGCACAAAAGGTTGAGATGACCACAGATCTGACCAGAGTGGCTTGAAGCAAAATTTGTTGTATGCAGTTATTATATTGGTTATTAGTTGCTGGTCGTGGGGGTGCTGTGGTTGGTCGTGTTGTTCTATGCACTGTGTATTCCCTGTGGTCCTGTTTATCACTGTGGGGAGAACGATGAGAATTATCATTTTGCTGTACTATGCAATATCAATTTATGATATGGTAACATCAATGGCCTTGAAGTTAAGTTGGTGTCTGTATGCAGATCATTTCCCACACTCTTTCACCTCCAGGGTAGTTACAACAGTTTTTGAGAACTTTGAATAGCCTGGAGGTATTCCAGCCGGTGTGCTGTTATTGTTATGTCTCTTGCATGTGTCCCAGATCTTGTTTAGGGTTACAGAAACGCTTTGTAGGAATACCACCCAGAGGTCTGCCGTGAGGTGGGATGGTCATGCGTGGCATAGCACATAGGAGAATATGGACAGGTATCCAGAAAATTTCTCGCCTCCCATGGTCTGGAATTTTACTCCTGAAAAATTACAATACCCTAATGAAATAACAGAATATTTGAAGGAAAAATGCTGTGGCTGTTATAAAAGAGACACAACTACACTACAAAACTTTTTACTGATTAGGAACTGCAGGGTGCAAGGAAATTATATAAAATAATCTGGACTTGACTCTTCCAACACCCAGAGTGAGTCATCTTCAGCACAAAGTATGTTAAAATATTAGTTTAGTGCATATTCCAGAATGCACTGGAACTAACAAATAATCCATGAATAATATTTAAAAATAAAAGGTAAATGTAAAGATCCATGCATTTGAGGAAAATCGGATAAAACAGCAATGAGAAGTTATTCTAACGCAATATGTCTGTATCTTATGTGGGGTTTTTCTTTGTTTTTTTTGTTTGTTTTTTTTTTTCTCTCTGATGTGGATGGTCACAGCATCATTGGATCATTTCAATTGGAAAAGACCCTTAAGATCATTGAGTCCAGTCATAAACTGCACACTGCCAAGTCCACCACTAAACCGTGTCCCTAAGTGCCACGTCTACACGTCTTAAATACCACCAGGGATGGTGACTTGTCCTTGCTACATGGTTGCTGCTTTGATCCAATTGTTATTAGTTAAAATATTAAACCTGAATAGTCAGTTTATGTCTCTCTCTATATATATCTCTATACACACACACGTATATATCTATAGATACTTTCTGTGTTATCATAAGCCCATGGTGGGGGAAATGCGGATATGTGCAAAAATACGCATGTATTAAGCACTGATCACATGACAGCAACAGTTGCCCTATTTTAGTCCTTTCTCCTCTCCTACCCTACACAGAGAACAGCGGAGAAAAGGCTGGAAAGTCAACTGTGGCAGCTATTTTGCCCGCTTGTGTAGTATTTCACTAGCCACTGTGGAGTCCTCAGCTTTTCCATATTTTTTTATACTTTTACTAACGGAACGGTGACAAAACTGAGTTGGTTGGTTGTTCTTTTTGTTCTGTAGATGACACATTTGTCAGCAGTGACTTCTGAAGACTTACAGCCTTAGTGCATTCCTAACACTCAGAGCCCTCTAAGATCCAAGGCCGCCATCTTACCTGTCTTTTACCCCTTTGTTTTTGGAAGCATATAAAGAAAAACTGGAAACTGCAGTGATATATGAAGAATTGACAGGTATGTAAAAGCCCTCTGTTAAATTTTCCATCCAAGTCTGCTTTGTTCATGGAACTGCATACTTTATAGCTTGACTTTTACACTCTGTTGTAATGACTCTTTCCATCTGAGTGCGTCGTGCTATAGGAAGCTAATTGACTTTGACTTCTCTGCTTCTGTTCCCAGTGGGATAATGCCAGTTGTAATTCTTTTATTGATTGTTTAGAGCAATTAGCGGAAAACAAATTTCTCCAAAGAACGGATAATTTGGTTTTGTTGCTCTCTACCATTAAAGCTAAACAATTTGTTATCTGAAAAAAAATTAATAGGAAACATATTCCATCTGTTTATTAGCTGAAGAGAGGCAGGTTATCTCATCATTAATGTCATCGGTAATTAGCGCTCTTGTGCTGCCACCATCTGCACCAGTGGCTGGCAATCTGTCAGCAACTTCACATGCCGGGGCTGATTGTGTTTATCTGTGCCAAACAATGGGCAGACCATATGTGATCCTGAAATTTGTAAACAGTAGTTGGCTAATGTAATTTAACCAGGCAGTTTTGTTGCATGTGTGACTGCTGCCCTGGGAAGGACATGAGACTTTGAACCTCCAGGGCAATTCCCAGTCATTGGGTCACCAGCACCAGGCTCAGAATGCCACTCTCAATTAATCAGGTTTCTGATGGTCACAACCGGCTTTTGTTTCCATTCGGGATGAGGTCTGGAAAGGCGCTGTAGTCAGAGCGGCAGGACCTGCGCTCACATTCCATCAGCATCACTACCCCCCGCGATAACCAGCAGATAAACCCTGACATGTTCACAGGGGCCTCATTAAATGGATAGGTTTCTTAGTTGTTATATAGTAGGTAACTTGTTCTACTCCAGATTGAAGGGAATGGATTTTATTTTACTGTGGATGAAGTTTCTTCAAATTTGGAGGGGGAAAAAGAAGTAGTTCCCATAATGTTTAGGCACTGATCTTTCTGTTTAATGTTCTGTCTTGTTCTCTTATTCTTAATCTAAAAACCATACCGGATCAGAGTTTGATTTTGTTGTTTTATCTTGAGGAGAAAAAAAAATATCTTCCAAGAGTCAGAGACACTTGAGATCCCACATGCAGGGATTTGAACACTTATGTAAGAATATGTTTGTAGTAGAGGAGAGCTGTCTGCCATGCTTAAATTTGCATCACATTTACTATAAAGTAAAAAATTACACATGTAAGTGGTTAGTGAGTTACTTTAGTAATTTTTCATTGGTACCCTCCTGTTCTATGCTTTCAGTCATGTGAATAATATATACAAATACAGGTGGAAGTTAAATGCTTTCTTTGGCAGGTGGTGTTGAAGTTACATTAAGATATATTACTTCAGGTATCATATAATGGAATATTATGATTAATGAATATCTATTAATAGTGCTTATTGCTAATACCTGGAAGTTTTCCTCTCCAGGGCCGCTGGAGCAGAAAGCTATTAAAAACATGAGGTCCCAATGGCATTGTAGAAAAATCCATTTCATAGCTGTATGGTGGTATATGATTTCCAAGGGACTGCTAGATGTTTGTGTTTGATGCAGGAAGCCTAAGTGCTTTCAGGGAATAATCACTTTTTTGATTGTGAGAACATGGGGCTGCCATTGAAAACTCTGAATCTCAGTCCAAGGTGAGAGGAATAATGAATTTCAGAGTCCATTATAATGCATTTCTAAAGATCTGGTGTTTGGAAGACATGTAGCTGGATTAGTTGATTTCTTAAAAATGGATAGGAGTAGATCATTAGAGGCAATAGTGAAATAGGAATGAGTATAAAGTGTATTAAGAAAACTGTAATGTCTCAATATATTAAGTCTCTCTTGTGGAAAAGGTTCTATGTGTATATATATGTGTGTGTGTGTATATATAATTTGAAAGGTGAATAATATAAGGAAAGTGATATTGTAATGAACAAGAAAGCAGGAGTATTTTATGACTTAATATTCTAAAACATTTTTTTACAAAAGGTAGTTTGCACTTGTGGATGGATCCAAAGCAACTTAAATTGAAATATTAATTTGGATTTCAATAGGTTTTAGGCCCAGACCATCTTTTCCAATGTTTATTGTACACTAAAGATGGAATAAATATGACATGAAAAATCAAGTGTTTAATGTCCAATAGGAATAACAATATGATTTATAAGAATCTTTTGTTCTTCCATTTACTTTTATGTCATTTCAGTAACTTGTTTATGTGGTGTGCCAATTTGCATATTCTAGAATATAATTTTCAAGATATATCCGTTTATCCTGAGGCAATGGCAGATCAATACAGAAAACAAAGTCATTTTAGCTTTGAGATTAGAGGAGGAAAAAGAGGTTTTAATAGCAGTGTAGGGATGGTCTAGAATTTAATTGTTACCCCTCCACCACTTTTCTACATGTAAAGTGGAAAAACAGCACAGATACTAAAATTAAATATTATGCCAATACTGTAAATCCAGTGTAAGGGTTTATTGTATCACTGAGCTCTTTAAAATGTTAACGTTCCTTGGCTTCATTTAGAAGCATTAACTGATTCCAGGTGAGTCACCTCAGACAACAAAGCCCACTGTTGGTAGACATCCATCACACAGAGCATGAGGTAACAATTCTCCAGGGGCATGTGTAGATGTGAGAATATTTTGTGGTGACTAACATTCCTTTATTTATCCTTAGTTTACACTGTACTCTATTATATAAAAATTAATTTCTGTAAACTTCTACATTCAGTTAATGTACACACACATTATTTAATGAACACAATATACCTTATAATCTTAAATTACAGCCTTTCTGCCCCTCAAGTAGACTCTCAGACATGGTGGTATAAATTAATGTGTAATGCTGCAAAGGTAACAAATTCCATTTAGCCAAGAGGACTGAACGCAGCTCCCCGAGGCAGGGCTGGATCCTTCTGCTGGAGACCACTGAAATCAGTGGAAAGACCTACATTGACTTCATTAGTTGCTAAAATAAGGGTGGGGATGGAAGATAATGATCTGTGGAAAACAAATTAGGGAGGCAAGTTATATTTCTCCATTACCAGTGGATGTTCTTGGACATAAGTGAGCATTCAGCCACAAGTTTTTCTATGCAGCTCTTCACACATAAATACAATTTAGCTTGTTTCAGGTATAAAATGCATCCATTGTTTGTACTTGAGCTAAAGAGGAAAGCTTAGTGTTGTCGTTATCATCACAAGCAATGGCAGTCATGATCTGAAACGCCGGTGGGTGAAGTAGTGTTGGATGCTTACACGTGTCCTGCTGGGCCTGTGAGGGCCATGTCAGAGTTGTGCTACCTGGCAGAAGGGAAGATGATGGGAAGTGACCCTTTAGACCTTATTCTCCACTGTCCTTCTTGTTCCTTGGACTGTTATAGAAAGATCAGGGAGAAAGGGAATTCAAATTAAAGGAATTAAGATTTAAAAAAACCCACAAAGCAACAAAAAAACACCAGTCAGAAGGAATCAAGACTAAAAATGGGGAATATAGAACTCTGGTCTAATCCCAGAAATGATGTAATTTCTGTTTGCAGACTAGTATTCTTTATGCTGAAGTCAACTACTTCTGTTGTTTAGGTCTTTTATTAATTGGTCACATGGCAGCTGTGAAAAGGCCAATGTTCTGTTTTAGCCAAAATACATTTGCAAAAATTCACCTTTTAAACAAGTTCCTGTAAAGCAGAATATTTAAACAAATTCCTGTAAAGCCTTTGATATTGAATCTTTTTATTCAGGCTGAATTTTTGTATATATTATTTTTCAAAACACCTGTTGAGTTGGGATAGAATAAACTAAGCAACCCATGATATCATTTTTCATTTAGAAAAACATGATGTAATCATATAACATTATTATAAATTGTTTCTTGATTGTGAATAGTATACATACAGACAACTGATAATTAATTGCAGGCGAAGATCAGTTAAGAAAGGTTATCTTATATGTGACTGACTTGTCTCTGATTATCACTGGTCAAATGTAATCAGTACTTGTCAAATTGCAGCTGTGGAAAGATGGGTTAAATGTCACTGCAAATTGCAGGTTTAAAAAAAAAGTTGTTAATACATATTTCTTGACTATTTTTGGTTTTTTGGTTTTTTTTTTGTCTGATGATACAACTAAAGCTTAAAGCAGTCAGAGCTTTAGCAGGTTTAACTCAAAACGCACTCAAAATATCAATTTAATTTTAGTAAGACTTGGACCTAACTGTAGGAGCAGAAGTGTCTTAGCACAGCATATAAAACGTTGTGGTTGTCAAAGTCTTAAAAAGATGCCACGGCAAAGTAAAATTTAATAACAAAAATACTACTGTCTTTCAGTGCTTTAAGAAATGTAGCACTTCTGAATTTTCAGGGGATTTATTTTGAATTTCAGCTCCGTCCTCTTTTGCCCCATGGATGTTGTGCAGTATGGCCAGAGCCAAGAGGAATGTAAAGCTGTAGTTTTGTTGAAGTATTGCAGTAACATGAACACACTCCTCAAGGGTCCCGTCCTTGGTAACATATTATTTGGTTTTGCTTTAGAGAATGTAGCAGAATGCTACATTAGCTTTAGAGAATGCCCATAGCAGAATGGGCAATATTCTGTCTTTGTGAGTGTGATTGCACAAGCACACGCTCAGAATCATCAC
>WHYT01017925.1:926926-938676 GCA_009806455.1 Tetrax tetrax
CGGGGGGAATCTCAGGACGGTGTCTGCACTTGTCACCAGGGGGTGGTTGTGGAGGTGGGTGGCACCATGGAGAGATTTGTAGACTCAGTTACGCTGCCACTGAGCACGCCCAAATGGTTTCAATCCAACTCAGAGAAATAGGTCAAGCTATGCAAGAAAGTCCCAAAATTTCAAAGGTACAAGAGTGACATTTTCCTGTAACGCTTCCTAAAACTGTTTCTTGATCTATTATGAAATTATATCCTACAGTAATGCTGCATGAAAGTGGCCCTAAGATCTGCTACGCCAGTCACCCATCAGATGCTGCAGGCCAAAACCACTGTTTTGGTAACTTCCTGGCCTTCAGAAGTTTGCATGAGGAAAGAATTTGGTGCATTTCAGCTCACCAAAGTGTTCTTTGCACTTCCCAGATGTATAATTCTCATAGCCTTCTTTCATAGAGTAAAGGAGATTAATTTTAGAAACAGTAGATTTTACAGATCCCAGGACGTTTGCCTTAACCATTATTATGCTTTGAGTAAGTAGGCTCTCTGGCTAACTTTCACTTGTGGGGAATTAAATCACAGACATATTAACAGCTATACCCCAGTTAAAATGTGTACCACTAGGGACTGTCTTCAAGCCCAATAAGCTTGCTATTATTTCCTATCTTAAAATCTGTGCTAAGTAATAAAAAAAATTTAAAAAAATAAAGGTTAAGGTCACACTGCAGCTGCAGTCTCATTGAGAATTCAGAAGGGAAACACAAGCTAATCTGTACAAAAATAACATCTAAAAAAGACACCTGAATAATTTTGGACATGAAAGAAAAATTTTAAAGCCCCACAGTCTCAGCAGCTTTAATAATATTTAGAGTTGTAATCGCCTTTCCTGGTGATGGGCAGACAGAAGGATGTTTCGTTGGAACCTGGTTCTGTTCTGGGAAGTCCATAAATCCATTTTTAATTACGTGCATATGATGCAGTCCCATTCTGGTCATGGCCACTTCAAGGTTTGCTGTAGGCTTATCTGCTTGGAGGGTGAATGAAGACCTTGTACCTTAATTCCTACAAAGAGCCATGGGTGTGACCTATTCTCAGGGGCAGGAAAAGACTGTTGATTCCTGCCTTGTGCCTTTTACTAGCCCGTTAATCCTAAGGAGGTGTGTGCCTGGAAGCTTGTTTCTGATATGGTTCCCTGGATGTCCTCACAGTGTGGCCCACACAATTCTGTAAACTATGTCGTGCTTGCTTTTAAGACTCGTGAGGACCCAGAAAATCCTTGATGTTGCAAGTAATTAGGTGGTCTCGTAATTAATTATAATTGAGCTGATCAGTGTTTCGGAGGAAAACTTTAGAATCATAGAAAGGTTTGGGTTGGAAGGGACCTTTAAAGGTGCAACCCCCCTGAAAACAGCAGGGACATCTCCAGCCAGATCAGGTTGCTCAGGGCCCCATCCAACCTGGCCTTGCTAATTTTAATCATAACAATAGACTTTCTTTTAAAAGCAGGATCCTCATCAATGAAACTGATTTTAAAATGCTGAGGATATTTCTGCAATTCTAGAAGTCAAAAAAAATATTTTTGCAATTATTATATATATTTTTCCTGTGTTCACATTTTTCTGCTCTGTAGCCATCTAGCTAATTTCCCCAGAACTGAAATGTGAAGGGAATTAAACTGGCAAAAAAGGGGAAAAGGAACGGAAATCTGTAAATTAAAGATTTCTTTTAAAGTGCTATAGCAAAAAAAAAAGGTGGAATAGTTGGGAACTGGGAAAGAAAACTTGTAATGAAGTGAATCACAAGCAGGAGAAACAGTGTGGAAATTATTAATGAAATTGTTTTCTAGCTTTTCTGCCATTCTGTCCCAGCAAGCCACAAGACCATATTGTCAGCATAGTTCTAAGATGGACATTTTAGTGTGTCTTTCACAATTCCATTTCAGGGCTGTGGAAGAGAGATTCCAATTTGTATTTAATTTTTAGACTTACAAATGTGCCTTTTCCCAATAAATAGAGAATCAACGACACACTTTTTTGTTTTTTTTTCAGCTTTCTCAGCAGGGAAGATTGGCCTCTTTACATTGGAAGACCTCTGTCTGTGGTGTATGCATCTCAGAGCCTTCCCACTTGCTTTTGGCAAGCTGAGTGAAATATAGCAGTAAGTACCATGATTTTGATATAAAAGTAAAAATCTATGTAGTCAGGAATAACTGATGTGAATACATAGTTCAATTTTGAACAAACCTATGACTAATAGTAATCCAGTAGTAATAGATTATTAACTCAACATTTAGTAACATTTATGTGCTAACAGATGAAAACGTTTCACATATGAACGAGGTACTGTTCTGTTCATAATTAAATGTTTGCCTGTGCAATATTTTAGCAGTAGAATAAAGAGTAGCTTTATGTTGAGTCAGGCTACCGATTGGAAGAACTGTGCTGTGTTAAAACAGTCTTATCCAAGCCTTCCTGCTCCCACTGTGGGAACACGTTATTGTCTGCAAGGGCCATCCTACTGCCTTCTCAATACCAGTAAGGTCAAATTATTTCATGCCCTGAATACTTTCCATGGATGCTCTTCTAATATTAAAATTTAAAAGCTCCGTAGGCAAATACTCAAACCAGACATGGCTGTGTTGTCTAAATGATGCAGTAGGAAGGAGAGAGCGCAGGGCTAGCTGAAACTGATTACCGAGTGGAAGTTGTGGTGTGTGTAGCAATGAAGTTAGTCTGTATGTAGGGTAGTGTAGTTGTAAGTCCCTCTGACAAAATTTCTACTAACAACAACCAAATTCAGCCAGCTTTCCTCTGATGCAGTAAAGACAGTGGAAGCCTCACAACAAGATCATGGAGTCTGTTCAAAATACGTTTCAGATAGCATTTTGGTTCTGTTTCTACAGAGACATAACTTGATTAATTTCGATCGCTGCACATGACCAGAGAAGTCAATTTTAAGCCTGCCTATTTGGCATGAAAGAAATACTTTTAACAATGTATGTAAATGCTTAACTTCTGTATGGTCTGATCCAATTAGGTCAAATTGGCATCTTTGCATTAATGAAAAAGAGGAGCATCATTCAGTTATTTGAGTGCTCAATCATAATAATTGCCCTGAAATTAGGGTCAGAGGCTTTTGTTTTTCATTACATCTAAGTTACGTACACCATATCAGGTGTAAGAGATTGGGTTTGAGTCCTGCGATGATTTGGGGTGGTTTTTCTCCCTCTCTGCTGTTCATGCAGCACTAAATCCTCTGGGTGATGTTCCTCACAAGAAGAGAGGGAAAGGAACAGTGCATACCAAGAAGGTAAAAAGATTAATGCTCTCTACAGCATGATCATCTTCTGTCTTTACTTACCTGGTTATAATAATGCCAAAATTGTTGGGCTCTTCAGATCACAATCCATTTAAAGCTCTTGGAAAATGCCTGTTTTTATCAGCATTAATTGCTTCCAGTGGGACTAAGTATTAGTAAAGGTAGGTCTTTGCATCATCAGGAACTAATTAGGGCAAGTGCAAAGGAAAGGGAAGAGAATGAAAATTGTTCTTATTATTCTGCATCTTGCCATATATTGTGTTCTGAGCCTAGCGGCACGCTTCTGTTTCTTGCTTGTAACATTACCTATTGGCATTATAAGCATTGTCTAACTTGGAGGACTTTTATTCCCTTATCCATCCTTATTTTTCATGTATTTACATAAATGCTACCAATTGATGTTTGGTTTTGATGCTGCTTTCAGTGAGAAGTCACTCCTGTGAAGATCAAGTACACAAACAGTGTAGTGTCCTGTTCAGGGAACGCAGCCACTGCCGAACAGCTTGAGGTTGAATTTTCCGTAGTTACTTGACTTGGACACGTATGGGGAAAATACAAGGTATGCATTAGCTAAAGAGGCAGTATATTGTTTATTTCATTTTTCTGTTAGCTGTCATAAGGGTTACAAATTTGGGTGGAGTATACTCCCTCGTTATTTGGCATTTTTGAAAGATCAGTGACGGAGGGATGAAAGAATAAAATAGTTTGTCTTGTAATAGGTTCATACTGTATATAGTATACTAGATGTATAGTATTAGGTATAACTATAGGTGGTTTACATTTATATAATATCTCTATAAATAGTGTATCTAATATATTACCAATACTTTCAAATTAAAAATACAAAGTTTGATCCCTGTGTGCAGCCCCCATAGTTCTTCAGGATAGCAGCATGAGCTGGTGAGTTTGTCTTTAGTCATATGACAAGGTGAATTTTGTTTTGTTTCTGGATATTAACATTCTTAAAGGCTCATGAGGGTCAAGTTTAGCAGCCAACTTATTTTCTCTTTTTGTTATATATAGCTTTCTAATATAAGCACTACTTTAAAACAATGCGTTTTTCAGTGGTGTAAGAGTAGAGTACCTTACAGCAGTCACTCTCTGGGGTGTTAGAGAATAATCTATATGTAAAAAGCAGAATGTTGTGATCACCCCTCCTTATTGTGGTTCCTGATTACCTGACTTGCCAATCACACATAGGATCTTCCTTGGTGGAGGTAAGTTTCACTGACTACAGGACCAGCTGACATCATAAACTGTAAACCTTGGAAGTTGAATGTATGCTTTTTCATGTTTGTTCTAAGAAGAAACGATCTGATCAGAAAAAAAGAAAGTATTGTAAAATCTTATAATAAGATTAGAAAGATTATATTTTAAATTCAAGAAAATAATCCATTCCATCACATTAAATGTTTCCAGAAAGTGATGTGCTTTGGAAGGCATTGTTGTGACCTTGTTTATTACTGTTAATATTGTGATTACTGTTTGCTACTATTGTAAATTGTTATACTGTCGTATGTATACCATGTACACAAGGTAGACTGTCGTGTTCAGTATCTCTTCATGTGTAAGTGCACTACTGATAACTAGTTTCTGAGTATTTCTTTCCTTGAACAACTGTGCATCTGCTGTTTAATCTTGACCATCTCTCCCAATTTGCTTTTGGGACTTATATGTAGCACCGTGTCAAAAACTGTTATGCCATGCAAATTTACATTGTAATCCTCCCACTCCTCACCAGGCCAGTTGTAAATGAAGGAAAGTAAGCTAGGTTAGCATTTGGTTTTGATAAATCTTTGCTTTTCAGCTTACAGTGCTGTAGGTGCCTGTAAATGGATTGTAATAATTTTTCCACGTGTTTTCCCAACTATTCAAATTAGATTGTGTGTACTGTAGTTTCCTGAGATGCCTTTTTCCTCCCTTCTTTTTTAAGGATAAGTAGGATGTTTGATCCAGTTTTCTGGATCTTCACTTAGCTCAGAGACATGGGAAAGAGTGAACTTACTCAGGTCACACTGCGTTCAGAGGCCAGACCAAGAATAATAGAACAGATAACAAGTATCTCTTGATTCCAGATATATGACAGATACTACCTGATTCTAAATCTGTATTATGCCACACTGGTCCCGACATGTATGTGAACAGTACTGATATCTTTATACTTCCATCCATGTCATGATAGTAGCTGCATAACCAGAGGTTCTGGAAGCAGGCTATAAGGTTTGAAAAAGTCCACTAAAGTTGGAGTTACCTCCTCAGCTGTTGTCAGTGGCTTACTGGTGTTGTCCAACATCATGATTCACAAGCCTGAGGTTAGGCAAATATCATGATCAATTCCCACATTAGGAAAATACCTTTCTGCCTCTGGTGCGTAGCTGCTTTCTAACCAGTCAGCCCTGTCACCCTCTCCCAGGCTATTTCAGCTCAGGAGAAAGCAGGCCTGATCGCAGGGAGCCTTGCTGGGGCACACGTGGATCCCAGTAACTGCCATAAGTGGCAGATATTTGTGACCACATGAAGTAAGGACTCCAAACAGGAGGAATGAGGGAGGAGAAGTCTGAGCTGAGTAAAAATAAAGAAATAGGAAAACGCTGCTGTAAAGAACAAGAAAAATAGCATAGGTTTTGTGAGAGACCTCAGTGATTATTCTTTTACTGGAATCGTTAAACCTTTTTGTAATTAAGTGAAAAGCTCGTAATGTTCACATACCCATCTCTGTAGGAATTCCTTGAATATTTTGTTTAGCATGCAGAGGCATAGCTTAAGTTGGCCAATGGTAAGAGGCCGTCCTTGGTTTATTTTTCACTGGGGACTTCTGCACCACACAGCCTTTCTGTTTGACTTCGACATTTTCTTCAGAGGACAAGAGGTTGAGGTCTGCAGGATAACCAGAAATACCCAACATGGCACAGCTGCTCTGGAGAAAACCTTAACTGCTTTTGAGCACAAGAAGTAGTAAACATCTGGGGATCATTTGAAACTGTAGCTGCTCACTCACTATGGAAGACATGAAAGAAGCAGTTCATGTTTCTTTTCTGGGTAGGGGATTGATCTTTATCACCACTTTCCCTAAACTGTATTAATAACAATCACCAGGGACGGGAGAAGTACGCATATTTTAAAAGGCAGCAGTAGTTGCCCCAGGTCACAGAAGTAAAGGAGGAATTTGAATCTGAGTTTTACTTGTTTTCTATTGAGAAGCATGAACCTCTTTTGTTGGAAATAATTTTTGTGTGAGACTTCTAAGGATACATACAAATAAATCAAATTAACAACAACAAGAGTAAAGAAAAAAAATCCCTCCTGTAAGGCCTCCAAAATAATTCTTTCTACTGTGCCAAAAAGAACTGTAATTTATATATATATATATATTTTTTTTTTTTGGCAGCAAGGCTTTTAATTTTTAATTTGAGAAAGCAAGAACTACCTTCTCGTTTATTTCTTCCTAGAACATTTGGTGTAGTATTTTCTACACCAGATCACTGAGGCTGCTTTTGTCTGTGGAGCTGATAATCTTTATAGCACACAGAGGACTGTCCTCCAGCCACCCAACAAGCATGCCTTGCTTTCTGTGGAGACCAAGTAGAGAAGGCGAGGAGAAGGGATGGTCTTCTGCAAACATATCTGGTGAGGTCACTTGAGTCTACTGATGTAAAGTATCACGGTGTACTTCCTTGAGTACTCGCTGCGAGTACTTCCTTGTATGCCCACAAGACCACGTAAAATGGGATGTCCTGGTTTTGCCTGGGATGGAGCTGGTTTTCTTCTCAGCTGCGGTGTTTTGGATTTAGTATGGGATTTGGTATGTGAAGAATGTTGATAACACACTGATGTTATTGTTGCTGAAGAGACCAAGGACACTTTCCAGCTTCCCAGGTTTTGCTAATGAGCAGGTGCAGGAAGCTGGGAGGGATATAGCTGGTACAGTTGACCCAAACTGACCAAAGAGAGTATTCTGTGCCATAAATGTCATGCTCAGTATATAAGCGAGGATTGGCTGGGGGGCAACTCTCTCTCTCCTTCCCTGCCCACCCCACCCCTTTACTTGCTGTTTGGTTTAATTTCCATGATCTCTGCTCATCATGTCTGTGTACTACTTCTGCTGATGTAGTGCAATAACGCAAGTACTAGTCTAGATTTTTTAACAGCTCCTCTATCTGGAGCATGAACTAGTGTACAGAGTGAGTTTGCCCTCTCACCAATCTAACATACCCCTCGGGTCTTTATGTACCTTGGGGATGTTGTCGTAGAAAAACTTTACTTTTCTGAACTTTGAGAATGTATTAATGCACAGATATCTAAAGCAACGCAAGATATTAACGATGCAGTTTTTCTAAACTGCATCGTTGCAGTTGCAAGGAACTGCAGTTCCTTGACTGTTTTTAAAGGAACCTTTTCTGCACAACTATGGCAAGGCAATTTTCCAAAGCAGCATACTTGAGTCTTGCTGCTGTTACAGATATTAATGGATGTTACTTGGTTGAGTCCCCCGGGGTGCTTTGAAAGGGTACACTTGTATGGATAATAAATTAGTTTGTTTCCTTGTTCACAGATTTTTTAGTGGAGTAGAACTACAAAAGCATTCCTTCCCATAAGACAGAAGCAAGGCCCACATATCATACTTCGTTCCTTCCAAATGGAATATTTCTTTGCTGCACCTGGAAAGAATGCCAGAATCCCAGCTGATAAAAATTGAATTTCAGTGAAGTCAGAGGGGAACATGAAATCACTGGAGGAACAGACCACATACAAACCCAACAACAGAAATTAAGGAAGGGTTCTTATCTGTCACAGACTAATTGGCTGGGGCCTACTGTTTCACATATCAGATCTCTCCCTGCTGTTCAGAGAATCTTGAGTAAAATAAGTTCCTGCCAGAAATAATTTATACTTGTATGGGTATATCTGCTCATAGATCACAATGTGGCCTGCTTCCTATACGCCCCTTCCGTTTGCAGGCATTACCGCTGATTTAAAAAGTGGATGTAAGCATCTGCACTGAAGTAAATAATGCTTGGAAAGTTAGACACCACGCTCATTCATCTTTATTGGGTCGCATGTCGGTAAGGGTTTTGTTAAGTGCTCTATTATTTTGGAAGTCAGTTTAATGACTGCATACTGTAAAAGTTAAAGCAATTATGGGTAATGCATAATGAACAATATGACTTCCAAATGTTCACATGTAATGCATGTCAGGTTTCAGCTGAAAAACAAAACAAAACAAACCCCTCAAGGTTGCAGTCTGCTCTTTAGAAGAGCCACATGTTGTAACCTCAGAACCTCAAAATATCAGCTGGTTTCTGTGCATGGTCAGAGCAGTGGAATCTATGCCGTATCCTTCCCTTTATTTTCTTGAATCTGGCTGCAGTGATGATCAGATACACGCTTCTGCCAAATGCAGTCAGTGTTTGATCCACATACAGATCGGTGAATTGATCTAGACTTTTTTCTCATGGCATATCTATCTGATTCTGACATAATTTTTGTACTGGCTATAACAAAGGCAGATATGTAAACAAGGAATTACCTTTCCTAAAATTCGTCTGTGGTTGCTCTTCTTATATTACTTTTGGTAAAATGAAAATATCTAGAGACACCCGATGAGATCAAGGACCATTGCACTCTCATACTGGAAGCTGTAGCCTTTTGTGAAACATTTAAAATCTAAATACTCTGAACAGATAAAAGAAACAGATTTACACCTTCCTAGAAAGAAGAGTAGAAGTGATCAGTCATGACTGCCAAGAACGCCTTGCCTTTGTCAGAAGAACCTCTCCAGGAGGCCGGTTACTCTTGTTCCAGTCCTTCAGCACGGATTTCCATGTCCCACACATCTTTCCTATGCTATTTTCTATGTACCTGCTTCTGCTGCTCCTATCCACCACTGGTGCCTTCTTTACCATTCAGAGTGTTTTGGGTTTTTTTTAATTATCAGAACTGTAGCTGTAAGTTACCATACTAAACTGAGCTTAAGCCACTCAGGAACTGCCTTCCTGTCCCTTCTGGCTCACCTTTTCCTTCCTCAGAGGCCATGGCACACCTTAAAATTGTACACCAGTTCAGTCAAAGACAAGCTCCAAATAAAGATCATTAAATATAAAAAGGACAATGGGAAAGCCTGACTGGACCACTCAGATGTCTCAGACGGGATTTCTCTGAATTCCTCCTTTGCGGGTGAATCTATTTATGTGAGAAATACAGCCTCACGCCCTGAAGTTATGCACGCTTTATCAAAATGCATTCATCCTGATTTTGCTGAGACTTGCAATAATTCTTGAAAAGTTTGTGTGAAGGGGTTTTGGTTTGGGTGGTTGGTTTTTTTTACACCTATAGAAATGTTACAATCTTCTATTCTGAAGCAAATCAACTTCCTGGGAACTTTGCAACCATCCAGATTAGTTTCATGTAAGTTGCTTAGGAATATTCCCTTCAGGTAGGTAGACCAACAATACTCAAACAAGGCATTTGAGTCTCACGTTTAGAAACAAAACATTTTATATATAGAAATAAAATTTTATGTGTGTGGAATTTTATTTAATACAACATTAATGTGATTTTAGGTAAAGCTGTCCAACAGGGCGAAGCAAATGCTTGAAAGAGTTTTTATTTTACTTCTTTGCTTATAGTGTGGTTGGTAGAAACTGCTTTTGTTAGTTTAATAACAAGGGTGGGAAGAGGCCAAGCACTGGGAGATTATTTAAAAACTGGCTCAGAAGAATTAGTCACAGGAGAGCAACTTCAGGGTGTCTGGCACATATCAGCATTTTATTTCATTGTAACCAAAATATTGCACATGGATTCATAAAACACATTTGTTGGATTTTCTTTTAAGTTTCATGGTTTGTTCTTTCTTTTAAAACCTGTGGTAGGTCAGAATTAATGGTAGCAATTTCCTTTGCTGATGACCTCAAATATACTGTTTTTAAACCCAAGTAGATGCCTTTTTTTAAAAAGGGCTGGAGGCTCTTCTAGCAGTAAAGATAAAGCATGAAATGACACTTCTGAATTATCTATCTGCACTTGTATTAAAAACTGCAGTAAGTCTGAACAGAATTATTTTTAAACTACTGCAAAATGTGTTGAGTGTTCATAGGTGAAACACTGTATAATTTATGTGGGGATAGTCTTTGTACAACAATACTAACATGCATCTGAATGTTGTATGTGAGATTATAAAACAAAATGCAGTGATGTAATAGGAACTTAGCAAGTTTTTAAATATTTATTATCACTCATGTTTTCCTGGTCAATCTTTCTCCCTTTATACAGAGGAAGAAACATCACAATCTATTCTTTTAAGTAGGATTTTGTAGTTGTATGTGCTGGTTGCTTGCTTTCTCTATTTCCAAGTGTCCAACAGAGTAGTAGAGGGATTTGTCAATGCTCTTGGCATGAACTTCATGGATATGCGTATAGGGGACATATCTCTGTGTAAAGCATTTGTATCCTTGCACAGTTGGGGTTTTCTAATATTTTATTTTTAGTGTTTAGAGTGTGATCATTATTAATCAGGTTCAGACAAAGTGCCAATAAATTCCACAGACGTATAGGCCACAGATGAATCAAGTGACTTTGACCTACAAAGATGAAGGGAGTAAATTACTTCTTGCACTGCATTTTCAGGCTGTGATTTCATAACTGCTAATACAGAACCTTTGCTGATGCACACAGGGATGCAAAGGTGATCTGGATCAGGCACAGGCATACAATTGCACTTTGAGCGAGCCAGTGCATCTAGTTCAATCTTTACGCCATCTTTATGCTTTTAGATAGTCTTTAAAAACATGCAAACACTCCCAAAAACCAAAATCCCCAAGTGTGTGGAGTGAGTCTCTACCAGATTGCTAGGTCATATTGCGTGGCTGCGGCAATTCTGAACCAGCATAGAAGACCACGAAGGGGAGGTTCTTGTTTGGTCCATGACTTAAGAGGGAAACAAGTCCCTGGGAAGGCTAGCCAGGTAAAATGAACATCTCATTCACCACTGTCTAGACATGAATGGGGACATATTTATTGTCAGCTATCTTCCATGACAGAGAAGACACAAGAATCTGGCTACAGCTGACAGCTAGCACCAGCAACACTTGTGCTCGCTCAGCAGAAGCCAAGAAACATGATTTTCAGGCTAGTAAAGAGAGAGCCACTCTGAGAAATCTCTTACGAGCGGAGGTGGGAATGAGCAACTGCAAACAGCTTATGATCAGCAACATCATACGTAAGAAATCAAAGTAAGCATTTTTCTCTTACTGAAAAGAGTGTCTTAGTGTGATAGGTGTACTTCGGTGGTGAGAATGCTGTATTTGAACCACTCTGCTCTCCTCTTTTTTTTCCCATTCCAAATGGCAGCTTCACATTTCATCAAGGTTGCATCAACACTTCATCTTCTTAAGGAAGATTAATAGTGTGCCAGAAGTTTCCTGTGTGTCTGTGTGTATCTGAGGAGTCTTT
>WHYT01017925.1:948808-979570 GCA_009806455.1 Tetrax tetrax
TTTTTTTTTTTTTTTTTAAACTCAACAAAAACAACAGTAAGGGTTTGCCCCAGTGACCTCAGCCAGTTTCTTTCCAGAGAAAGTTCTGAGTGGAGGTAGCACAGCACATATCCTACCCTATCATATCATTTCAAAGGATCCTTTTAAATAAAAAAAAAAAACACCTATGTGCAGAACTAGTGTTTAGGGATTTTTAAATATATTTTTTAATTAATCTCATTACTGATGAGGGCCTGATCATAATCCTAGGAGCTTCACTACTCTTCACTTGCCCTTTAAACCTGGAATGAACAAAAATATAACCTGTGATAAGCAGGGGATTTGTACTTCTTGTCAGGTGTTTGTACAAGACTGAGTGGTAATCATTCCATCCGCACCACCCCAGCTCTTCCAAACTTCCCATCCCTGCTGCGTCGCAAGCTTTGATTTCTGAAGTATTTTCCTCAAATAAGAAGAAATGTTAGACAGTAGCCCATAGAGGAGCAAGCTTTGATGCTTTAAAGAATTTCTACCTCACGATGGGCATGAGTAGGTTTTCCATGCCACCCTTCCAAGACTCAGCTAATGTTCGTTTGTGTCCCACAGAGGCCCCCAGACTCACAGCACACAAACAGAGCAAAGCGGGGCCTGAGCAGAACGGCATCAAAGGCCTTTTTGTGAAAATATGGACAATGCTATAAAACTAACCTCGTGTTAACCTACTGCGAACAGAGGACGAGAATTCTGAATGCCAAAATATAGAGAGAGATGTGTGAAAGGGAAAACTTATACAAAAGTAGGCAGGCTGAATAAAACTATTTATCTTTAAGCCACACAAGTCATGGTAATTAAATTAGGTCAGGCTGGCTATAAAGCTACAAATAGCAGGCTGTAACTAATTTAGAAAGAGACAGAGAAGACCTGAAAAGAAAACAGATTGACAGCCCCCTATTATTTTTTTATCTAATCAAGGCAACAAAACTTAAGAAAGAGGAAAAGGGGAAAAATACCCCATGTTGATTTATCAAGATTTTCTCTCAAACTGTAAGGATAGACAAAATCGCGTAGTCACGTCTTTGATGTGTGAAGCTTTTCACATTGTTATTAGTGCGAAGTGAGGGTTACATGCATACAGATTTTACCCCTGAGAAAAACAGAATAATTGAATGCCTCAAAGTTCAGAAAGTGGTGGAAAGTATAACCAAGAGTAAAGCTGATCTGAGCTTTATCATTATAGTATCATTTTACAGAACTGTTCTGCTGCTATGTGAAGAGAAATCCTAAACATCTGTGAAAAGAGGCCAATTAGACTTTTATTTAAAACCATTTCTTCATTAAACCCACCTCCCAGTTTGTATTAAAACAACTCTTTTTGAAAATGGTTTCAAATATTTGCTTTGAATTTGAATGTGTCAGGTTGTACAGACTGTGGGAACTACCATTCTTGGAAGTTAAGGAGGAAAAGATCAGGAGTTTGTTTATAGATGTGGATCCAGGCTCATTAAACAAGGTTTAAAATAATATTTCCATTGATTTCTGCAATAGGTTCCATTCTTAAAGTGATTAGAAAAATTAGCATTCTAAGGCTGTCTGAAGGGTGAAGAGGACTGTGTGAACAAAATGGGGGAAGGGAATAGACAAAAAGCTCGGCTCGGTTTGTGTTGGTGTTTAATAGCAAACAACCCTTTCCCACCCTGCTTCTTTTTTATGCCTGTTTCAGTTTGAAGTAACTTCTCAAGGTTTTCTAGCAGCAGATGACGCTCAGCCACTACCTTCATCTGAAAGAAGGTACAAACTTTGCCCTGTGAAGAAAATATTTGAGGTTTTCAATACAATTAAAGGATTGCAAGTTCTCTGTGAAAATGGAAATTCCCTCTCATTTCTACCAATAGGTCCCTGAGGGTGAAGTTTTGACCCCAGCGCAGTCAATGGAAACTTCACTCTCTTTCATTAACATGAGTCATCCCTCATCCCATCTTGTACTTGTGACAATGAAACGTGGATGGCGAAGGAGAAACTGTCTCGTGGGGGTATTGCTGTTAGGTAACACCTTTTCCAGACAGCGAGAGAGAGAGACACTGAGAGATGATCAGAAAAGATAGACAAAAATGCATGAAGTCAGAAATGGGGAGCAACATCAGGCATTTCTCCTTGCAGAACCTGGCTCTGGGTCTGGCATGAAGAGAGAGAAAGAAGGAAGAGAAATCATTTGAAAAGGGCTCTAGGAGGGAGAGGCTCTGTTCACCGCAGGAAAATGAGGTATAGAGAACATAAGCGGTCAGAGCTGGCTTGTCATGTTTTCAAAGCTGAACTGGAGCCAGGGTTTATTTCTGTTTGAGAGAGGAGGAAGCTCTCACCCTTCAGCTTGAAGAGCACTAAAAGCTCCTCATCAATAGAAAGACAGAATTTTATCTAGAAGTTGCAAAAGTAATTAACAAAACTGCAGGGCACTGGCCCAGAATTTGGCCCAAATGCAGGCTCAGAGATTCCCAGTGGTTTTGTACCAAAACTCATTGGCAAAATTTCTCTTTCCCCTTCATTCTTCCCCTCCTCTGCCTGCCTCTTCCTCCATCTTCTTCCTCCCCATCACTCACTGCTGCTGACTCCACACTGCTTCATGCTGCTGCCCTGTCCCCACCTCCTCTTTGCACATCTGCTGTCACTGGCAGAGGCTCCAGGGATGGTCCTCCAGCTCCACGCCAAGCCGAGCCTCATCAGGACAGCAGAACTTCATTTCTTGAGCTCTGAGCCCCTTCTCATCTCTACTGTACAGATTTTAACACTGCAAGACACTTTTTCCTCATCTGTCACTTTAAGTCACTTATGTATAAAGAATTGCTAGTAGAATGAGTCACCTCCAAGGACACGGACATTTCCGCTGACTTGTGCAATATTGAATTAATACACGGGGGAGAGGTCAAGATCACAACCCTTTTCCTCCTAATTTTTCCTGCTTTGAGAACAGAACACGTTTGGGAATGGTTGCTGTGGTCCTTGCTGGAACAAACCTGCTCTACCTTATGACTAAACTTCCAGTTTTGCCTTGGCACACCCTAATTTGAAATGTCTTAAAACCCCTTATTGTCACAAGCTCACAAGGGAGGTAGGCCACCATTTTCAGAAATGTTTGTCTGACATTCCGTCTCGCTCCTTTACGGGAGATCTTAAGTAATCTCTTTGTGTGCGTAACGTTGAGTGATGCCAGTGGAGCTGTGGATGTATCAGAAACTGCCGATGGAGATGAGCTGGGGCACCGAGATAAGAAAGAGCTGCTGCCAGGTGCAGAGTCCTGCTAAAAATTACTGCCCGGAGAGTAATATAGGACCAGATTTTTAAAGATAAACCACAACCAGATCTGGACTCCAAGATTTCAGTATAGCAATTTACTGCTCTCTGCAGTGTTCACATGCAGGCAAGGTGAGCCAAGGGACTGAATTAAACCTGCTGAGTTTTGACAGATTGGCTTTTATTTAGTTTTTATTGTTTATAAGTGAAAGGGGACCTGCCAGCCTACTATAGATTCTAGATCTACAGAATTTGGACCATAATATGCTATGTTTTATTGTGTTTCTTTAAAAACACCCCTCCTATTTAACTAGAAGCTGTAGTTTCTATGATTTTTTTTCACTTTTATACTTAAGATAAATTGGAGATGGCACAGAGCACTGGAAGAGCAACAGCCTTTAGAAGCACTTTCCAAAATTAGAGTTTGTGAAATACTTTCCAAACATCTGCATGAACAGTGCTACATCAACCTTCCAGCTGACTGGTTAAAGGGAACGTCCTTTAATCTAAACCATGTTCCTTGGGATTTCTTAATGTAATTAATTCTTCATCTCCTTTTTATACTTTGCCAGTGAGAAACTGGCCAGTGGTCATTACCTCTGAGTGCCTTCCACCAACTGTTTCTTTCAGTTTTGGCACAATGCTGTACATTTTCATTGCATGGGGATCTCCTCAAACAAAGGAAAATTATGAAACTGTCAGGTCAGATTTTATATATTACTCTTGGCATTACACTCACTAGGGCTGGTACACAGTGAATTTTGAAAGCCTCTGATCTTTTCTAACCATTTCCAATCTTATACATACACTTTAAAGTTCCTCATCTGCAGTCACTGGAAATATGATTATTAAAGCTGAGGTAATTTGGGTATTTTCTTTCTGTAAAGATATATAGAGTGATCCATTATGCCATAAATCATTCCCAATGTTTCATTATCCTTTCTGCTACACTTCTTATTGCCTTATTAAGACTCTGAATTTATTTCTTTCACCTTTTTTTTTGTTCTTTTTTTTTTTTTTTTTCCTGCTAGGGATGTATAATGCTGTAGAACTAAAATTCAAGATGCTTATATGTATGGATAGATCAGTCTAGTTTGTTTTATTTTCAGCACCTTTGGTTTTTAAATCAGATTCATGCTTTCTTTTATTATGTTTTGCACTTCGTGATTTTCTAAAAGTGTTCTTTTATCTCTGTGCATCTTTGATTTAGTAGATTTACATGCTTATATAAATGGCAAAATGTTCAAAACTATTTCAACAAAAAGGGTATTACATTTTTCTGTATCCCACACAAGGTGGGATACAAATCAGTGGGTTTTGTGACTGCTCTTCTAGAAGGGCAGAGCTGAGGTTACCCAGGTGCTTTGCAGAACGTGTGCCTATTGGAATGAACATTGGCAATGGATTCAGGGTGGTGAGCTCCTCCTAGGTCTAATGGTACCATGAAACAGAGACATCAAGGACATAAAGTCTTTTTTTTCTCCTCCCAGATTGCTGTGTCAGTCTGAAAGCCTAATGACCATACATTAGCACCTCAATTATTAACCGTCTTGTGGGTTGGGATGAGTATGATTTCTCTGCGCTATTGAGTTCCTCCTGAGTTCAGGGAAATCAACCAAACTGAAGATACGTTGACCTTTTGAGACTTCAATAGAAGAGAAGATCCCTTGACACAAAATCCTTTAAGTGTATTTATACAGTGGTTCCCTTGGCCAACTCAGTGGGTCACACAAAGGATTTCCAGAGCTGCAAGCATGAGCCTTGACAACTTGAGCTACAGTCTAAATTAAATGAAAAGGCTAAGCTTGCTGGAGAACATTAACAGACAGAAATCCCATGTTATTTGTGGGATCATAACTCATCAGTTGCTTCAGAGATCAATCACATGACTTCTTTAAGAAAGAAGACTAAGTTTTCTGGAACAATTGGCTGACATGACAGGTTGTTCAGATGTCTTTTCTGAACGCAAACAAAACAAAACCATACGATCTTTAATGCTTGCATTATAAACAAGTTGCATCCACTTCTGAATCCTTTCCCTCCCTTCCTTTACTCATATGAACTTAAATTTGAAAGAGGGAGTTACTTTGTAAATCTCTCTCAAACTTCTGGTTGTACGTCTCTTTTTAGTTGTACAGCTTGTGGACAATTCAGAGCAGAATATCTGTGTTCCTTTGTTATGAATGCAGATGACTTTTTGATTGTGGCTGCCACTATTTCCAAAACCATTTCTAAGTAGCCTTTTCATTCCGTCTAGGAGATTAGTAACTTTCTTAGGAGAATTATTTTTATCCCTTCTGTTTTTCAATTCCTTTCCATTTTTTTTTTTGGCCATCTACTTGACCACGTAGCCTATTCATGTTCCATCTGCTTTTCCAGGCTCAGATGAAAGTCCTTCCTTGTCTACGTACCAAGTGCCAGTCTCCTACTCCAGTGGTTCTTTTGACTGATCCCGTTATCAGTTCCATATCCTGATCTTTTCAAATTTCAGGCAGTATATTCAGATAGCGTACAGTATTTACATGTAGCTGCTTTCAGTTATGTTTATTACTTCATACATCATCCTGAATTGATGGCACTAAATCTATCATCTTGCTTAGTGAAGAGCTGTGCATGGGACGTGAGTAGAGTTTCCTTCAATTTTTGTCGTCAGCACAGTAAGCTTTTCTATCTCTATTAACTGTTTGGTATTTTTTTAATCAGATGAATAATGGTTCTCTACATGTTGAAATATCATTGTATGTCAGCGAGAGTAAGTCGGCGTTATTCTTGCAAGGTAAAGAGCTTCTTTAACACAATGGTATGCCAAGATAGGGCTGGGTTGAGTTGGGACATGCTGGAAACAAATCATTCCCAAGGCATCAGGGAATAAATCCTTGTGGATTCTTCTCTTAGCTGAGAGTCTTTTATTTCAGAGAAATTCCAAATTTAGTTTAGCTGTTTTTTTTCCTGCACTGGGAAGAGATGTGTGATGTCTCTGAGAGGACATTAAAACATTTTTCCTTAATGAGGTTTGTGGATAATATTGCGTACACTGGCCTTAAAAACAAGCATGAAGCACAAGCATTGCCTAGAGAAACTCTGCAATTCATTAGCAAGTTTTATCTTTCTTTCAAAGAAGAAAAAAAAAAAAAATCTGACTGATATGCCCATCCAACACTCTCTGAAAAGAAACAATTCTTCAGCCAGACCATTCCCGTCCTTAACAAGAAAGCCAAACAAAGAGAACTCATGCATTAACTTTTTTGATTCTCAAAGAAGAAAAGTCCTTAATCCAACTAAAATGTTTTAGATTTATAAAACGTGATAGAACAAAAGTAAGTTCTCAAAAAGAGAGCTTCCATGGTTTGCATATGTCAACATTAGCACTCTCCATTAAATTTAGTCTCTGAAAAGCAGCTTTTGAAGGCAAATATCAGAGCACTAAAGGAAGGCCAGTGCACAGAGTGAATGAGAAATAGGGAAGGTTATCAGTGAGTGTAACATTGAGGAAAGTGCTCTTTAATGAATAAAAAGAAAAATGTTTTAGGGGAGAGTTCCCATGTTTAACAGAACCCTAAACTTTGCTCTAAGTCGTACAAGCAGAAAATCTGTGAGGTTTGCTCAGAGCGGTTTGCATCGTGACCAAGCACATTAGGGAAGCTGCTACACAGCGCCAAGTTCAGCATGGAGATTATTACACCACTTAACCTTCTCCTCAGGTCAGGCCCTCCTAGATCCATTACCTGTCATTTTGTTTCCTCCCACTTTCAAAAGCCCTTGAGATGGTCTGAAAATGAAGGGCCTGTTTTACTTCACATGATTTAGCATGGATCTAGCTTTGATGTTTTAACCTTTAGCAGGCAGGGCAGCACAAGAGCATTGCGCCACCGCTGTGGTACAGCATAAGCAACCCCGTGTGACGCTGGTAACCGTGGCATCCAAGACACCATTTCCTATTAGTGGGATGTTAGTCGTGTTATTAGCTGGTAGAGTGAATGATTTCAACTCCTAGAGATGCGTTAGATTCTCACAAAATTATGAGTGAACTCAATTCTATTTCATTTTTAACACTTCTTGAACGTGCTCCACCACAGTTTAGGAAAAGAAGGAAAACATTGACTCACCCAAAGGAAAAGAAAGGTGACTTGTACTGGGCTGAACACCAAGGCAAAGGAGGACACATTGCACTCCAGCTATTCTCAGCTGGAGGGTGGTCCTCTGGAGGCTGGCATGGGTTCGAGTCTCGTGATGATGGGACGCTCATATAGAATTTTAAATTTGGCCTTAGGCAAATCACCTTGGTCATGACTTCCCTATAAATAAAATGGAACCAACAGGACTCACTTAACCTGAAGGAGTGAAGATCTTTTAATTTGTAAATACATGTGAAGCATTTAGAACAGTTGAGACTGTGCAGTACAATAACAGGATGACTTATTTTATTAACCAAATTAATTGATCAGCCTTTCCTAAGGGAACAGTGAAAGGAAAAAAGCTTTTGTTTAAATAAAATACTGGTTTACTTTGCTATGATAGTTTAGGCCATATTATTACTAAAGGTGGTCTTTAATTCAAGTCTTGTGGTCCTTAAGCCGTAACGCTTGGTACCAGCTCGTTCCTCGTACCCCTTCCTCTGAGCAGGGAAGTTGAGCAGAGCACAGCGCAGCGCTGCATGCTCCATTGAAGGAGGTTATGTAGCATCCTCTAGGCGTAGAGATCTACTGGGAATCTTTGGCACACACAAAAATACTTTGGAAGACTGTGGGAATGCTGATGACCTGACAATGATTTATAATGTTGCATTAGTAAAATAAATACCTGTATAATATGGCAGAACCTGTCAGGTTGGATAAAACAAAGATTTGCCAGTAACTATGCTGCGCAGCTTTCCAAACCATTGAACCTGCTGGTTAGCCTAGGCCTCTATTTCCTCCAAACCCTCATAAAAATTTATTGCAGATGGGTACTAAGAAACTACAGGATAATCCTTCGCTGTTCTAACAGCATCTCTGCCTTATGATAGTCCTACAGTAACGTTTTTTTCTTCCTGAGCCGGAGAGATTTTCCCCAGCCCAACATGGTTTAATCCTCTCTTACAAATGGCAAAGAAAAAAAATTTATCATCCTGTCGGGGCTGGCCAAGGGATGAAGTACCAAAAAGCTTAAATCACGCTTGCAGTCGCAAGCACAGTTTCAGCAGCTGTGCAAAGAGCCCCGGCTGTATTCTCAGCTCAGGTATTATTTTGCTCCGGGGGCTGATGGTAACTAACTGCCCACTATGTCAGAACAAGACAGTTTTGTGTAATTTGGCCTCTCTTCTGCTGTGTACTTATCAATACATCAGGAGCAAAAAAAGCCCAAGTGAAACAAACCTGAGCTGACTGAAGGCTGGAGCGGTGGGGCCAGGACTTGGCATGTGTCACATCCTCTTGTACTGCTCGCCGAGCAGAAAGGCATGAGAGATCCAGCTGGACGTGCCGCACCAGTAAATCTCCTCTCAGACTGGCAAACCCCAGCATAGCGCAGACCTGGCACTGGTGGCCGTACACTTGGACACCATTGGTTTGGATCATCCACAGCGCAACGGGTTTACAATAAGATTTTCCTGAAGGAAAATCTGCTGTATCTGGATCTGCAGGTCACTAATGTAGTATGTGGATTTACCAAAATGTTTCTCTGTGCACACAATTTTTGTAAAAAATGAACATTATTTATTTTTCTTTCCACTTGCTATAATGTGCTAGTGAATCTACCGGGGAATTTTATTCTTTGGAATTTGGGATCTTACTCCTCAACCAGGAAAGTCTGAGAAATTAAAGCTACATTTGCTGGAAATGTCAGGAAATGGGATGCGATTCAGGACACGTGGAATTACAAATACCAGTAACAGACGTCTGTTCAAGCTTTCTTAATTTTTTCAAACTATTTATTGATATGGCTTGTCTGATCACATATATCACATTTATTTCATTGGTAATAACTGTTCCTTGTCCTGGAATGTATCTAAAATTTAAGCTTATCCTGTACATTGTTATTAGTGCTTTTTTTAAAAAAAAAAAATTATTAAGCACTGAAAAATCCAAAATAGAAAAGACGACTTTATAAATGTGAAAAAATGTGACAAGCATGTAAAAGCATTTTGAGACCTAATTGGCATTCTGTACTGAATAGCATGAGAATAAATTATAGCAACCCAAAATCTTATTAAAGGATATTGAAAAGCATAAAATCTCCTTATTAAAACACAAGCCATAGGACAAGTGCAAGAGTTAACCAAGTATCTGATTCAGTCAGACATGCCTTGAATCAAGATTAAACGTGTAGAGCTGTGTTCGTATGATTTTGATATTATAACTATTTTCATTCATTAAGAGGTTACAGATATAAAGAGATAATCTCTTTTCTTGTAAGAGAATACTTTTGGCTGTATTATTACGGCTCCAGATCTAAATAAGTTTTACACTGACCATGAAGCGTGCTTTGTGCAGTGCTGGCGACGGTAGGTTAAATCTCGAGATAACCACTTCAGACCGGCTGCATGCTTTAGTATTTCTCCCCCTTCACAGTTGTTAAAACTTTATAGAGCCTCAAAGCATATCCAGATGGACAGTAACTGTGACTGCCACTTATGAAACCAGCATAATCTAGCACAATACACAAAGTAGGGTAAGTGTGGAAGGAAAACAAGTTCTGAATAGAGGACCTCCTTGGAATATTGGATCAGCCATCAGACACACCAGTGCTGTTTAGACAGGCCTGTTATACACACCCAAATGTTCTGCAAAACAAAGCACACCCCCAGCCTTTCACCACTGCAGCTCCTAAACACTTCTGCCCAAGGGTGGTCTTCACCGCGCCTGAGGCAGTATTTGTGCCTACATCTTTATTCACAAAATGAAGCGTTGGTTTCCATAGTTTTTTTGGCAAAGTGGAGACGCATAAGCCATGTACTTCCTCTCTGAGGAATATCCTATCTTGGCAGTTTTATTTGGGTTTGACCTTTTCAAATATGCAATAGCAAAATATGAACAAACAGATCACTGTAGCATTGCACTGCCTTTCTGCCT
Organism: Tetrax tetrax; assembly: GCA_009806455.1. Classification (NCBI taxonomy): domain Eukaryota; kingdom Metazoa; phylum Chordata; class Aves; order Otidiformes; family Otididae; genus Tetrax; species Tetrax tetrax. The sequence goes on from WHYT01017925.1 coordinate 959,122, forward strand.
CCAGCGGACTGCCCCACACCTCCTTCAGCCTGCTTGTGTGAAGCCAGGATTATTGTAAAAAACATAACCATAGCAGAGAATCTAGATAAAACTACTGTTATTTGAAATTACAGTCTTTGTTCACTTATTGGATAATATCTGCTAAACAGAGCAACTAGCAATATATAGTGGCTTCTACAGATTTTTTTGTGCTGGGCACAAAAATAACACATACATTTTGCATACAGTATGCGTAATCACAACGGGATGATTAGGTAATGGAGCTATGAAATAAGAAAAAAAACCCAACCTTGGCAGATTTACAGCAACTAAAATCTATGGCTTCATTCTTCGTTGCAGCTAGAATAGGCGCTTAATTCAACTGAACTTAATTCTGAATTGACACCTACTTCTACTTATGCATATGCTGGCAGAGACACGTGAGTGCAGCAGGCATCCTCAATTATTTCCTTATTTGTCACATTTCACAAATTTCCAATTTACTTACAAGTTAACAATTAAAAAAATCATTTGGGAAATTGCAATTTTAACTCATGGTATTCCATCCCTTTTCCTGCCTTTTGCTCTTTCAAGTCATTGTGGCTGCATCGTGTGTTAAAGCCCTGGTGCAACTGTTCGAGTCGGGTACCTGCTGCTTTGAGAGAATGTGTTTTTCAATATCGCGTGCAAAAGGACAGCAGCTCTTAACACATGGTAGCAGTGCTGTGTTTTCGTTTGCTGTTTTGCAGGAAAGATTGCTTGCCATATGTCTTAACAGACACTGCTCTTCTTTTCCAAGAAATTGGCTAAGGGAGTGAAGATTATTTAATTATTTTTTTTTAAAAAAATAGTTTTGTGTAGCACAATTAGGGATTGGCACGTGAAGTATTTAATGAAGCTGTGAATATTGCTGTGTATTGCTAAGTAAGTTAAACAATTGCCATGTCATTAGCTATCTCCAACTAACAAACTTCATTCAAAGTAAAAAAGTTAGTTAAAACCTAAGTAATCTTGGAGTCTTTTAACCAGCTGTAATGTATCCATACAACGCTATTCCACTGAATAAGGAAGCTATGATTAAGGCTTTTGTCAAAGGGAAAAAAAACCCACCAAACAAAAGTTCAGATATTTTTGTTTGGGTTTTCTTCATGTTGCAAACAAAGCTCCAGCCTTTAGCATCTCCACTCAGCTCCATTTTGTACCAGAGGTGACTGAGCCACTTGCACAGTGGGTTGCATGTAAATGTGCCGAACAAGAACCAGATCATACACAAAAGCACGCCAGGGCTTCAGAGAGCAAAGCACAAGGGCGGAATATTAACCACGAATCCTGCCTAGGTAAAAATGCCTTTTGCTTGGTCATGGCATATAACAAGGTTTCATGCCTCTCTTTCTGGCACGTCTGGTGCCACAGACTCCCCAGGAACCTTAGTTCATTCAGATGTCTGCTTCTTAATGAGCCCATCTTCAGAGAAGCAGCTATTTACTGACTCATTGCTGGGCTACACCTTTAGCACACGATTTTCTCTCACAATAGTTCATGAAATAGGAAACTCGCTGCATCAGGCAACTCAGACCGCAAGCAACTGCAAGAACACTCATGCCGCCAACATCGGGAATATGGGCTTCGCTCATCCAGCTGCAGAAATTATTTAAAAATTGAATAATCCCTTCAAGTGGCTTACGCACTAATTAGAGACTCTAGGGTACGTCAGAAAAAAGACTGTGGCATTAAACAACACTGTTTTAAACATCAGTATATACAAAAAGTGATAAAGTGATTTAAACGTGACTGTGTCTTCATCGCACCTTGTGGCTGTATCTACTTCACACCTTTTAATTTTTCAGGCTTGCACCTTTGAATAGGAGGAGACTACCATGTTAAATACATTTCCTTCACCCATTCATTCTGCCCAAATGCTTGCAGACTTTATGACCTGATTCTTCCCTGTAGTTTATGTCTTCTAATTTTTCAAGTCTTGATTTTGACTGTTTCCTTATCCAGAAAGTCTCCTTGAAGGCCAGCCACCTCCTAAATTTACCATGTTGACAAAGTAACCAAAAGATTGCTTTGTTAGCTAGACATCAACAATTAATAAATTTTTTAAATCTTTTTTTTTTCCCTCAATATTTTGTGCACTAAATTTGCTTCTTGAAGCAAAAAGTAACACAGCTGAAGAATGGTAGGAAGTACTGAGCTAGCAAAATATGAAAGGTATATTAACTCTTAGCTATAGTTCTTCAGTATTTTCATTGACCATCATTATCACATCATGTCAGCAGAAAATAGGATGCATTTCATTTGGGAATTAGTACGCTTAGCTGGAGAGAGGGCTTTTCTAAATGTAATTCAGTCATTACTGAGCTTGAAGAGCTAGATTACAGTATAGAGGTGTATTCCAGTCAGACAGATCTGTTTACATCTAGGTGGTCTCTATTGATTTCACGGAAATTGCTTGAATTTAATTCACAGTAACTTGAATTGGAAATGGTCTGTGTAATGAACTACTCTACTATGTGTAGCACTGTCAAAAGGGAACATAAGAAAAATTTGGGCTGACAGAACACAGGCACAGACTAGTGAAAGTAACACATTTAAAAATGCAAATACTGTTCTCTGACAAGATTCTGAATTAGTACAATGTGAATCTAAAGTCCCAATTGGTCATAATTTTCATAATTGGTCATAAAGTCATAATTTTCTTGCTGAAGGAGAAAGATTTAGGATTAATGAAAAGATGAGTTAGTTTTGTCTCCATCATCAGAATACTAAAAGAAAAAAAAAATAGGACCGACAGGAGAGAAATACTTTCCTGAACCACAACTACTGAGAAACCTTCCTGTCCTCTCTCCTCTCAGCCTTTTCTTTTCCTTTCAGGCCCATTTGGACAAACATGAGTCAGTCCTTTCTGCTGATGTTCTGTGGGTTTCCAGTTTATTTCTGTATAACCTGAAAAAATTCATCTTTGCATCACAAGCTGACCAAAATGTTCTTTAATTATTTCCCAGGAGCTTTGCTTCGTTGTCTGAGTGGGCACCACTGCATTGCTACACTGAAGGGCTTGTCAACACTGCCATTATAGATGTCTAACTTTGCAGGATACTATAACCCAACTGACTTAATTGTGTAGAGCTACAATTTGTTTTGCAAGATTTCAGGAACGATGCCAGTTATTTAACATGCTTACATTGAAATAACTTTTTTCTTTTTTTTTTCTCTTTTTGGGGGGATGGGTCTCAAGGATGATTTAAAAAAAAAAAAAATCAAGTCAAAACTTGCTAGGTTGCTTCTTGTCAAGACAGTCCTTCATTCCCATAGATATGTTGCCTTTCTCAAATTTTAGACTCTAGTGTCTGTCACTCCTAATGCCTTCTAGGGGAACTTAGTACTCAGCTGCTTTCTTGGTAATGTCTTTGTTTCTCTCACTTTTAATCCTCCTATGACTTTGAGGTCATCCAAATTTGCTGAGGCAGTTTTATGAAAATAGTAAAGCGAATGCAGAAACTGAAACCAGGGACTGCTTGGTAATGTCTGAGCCAAAACCAAAGCATAAAAAAGGATGGGTGTTGCTACTATAGCTTACATCATATGTAACTTAAATGAAAGGGAACAGGATCAATAGCGTGTGGGCGAGGCAGGCAGACACGTGGTGTTGGAGATACAAGGTCCAACATGAAACTCCTTCTTCCAAACCGAAATCTAGGGAATTGTCAACAAGCCCCCACCCACATGGGATAAGTGAAAATGTGATTGTGAGGGGCCTGATGATAATCCTAGGACAAATGCTCCTCTCCTTCAGCCTGGTGTCAATTCAGAAATCTTCTGGTTGTGCTGGGACTGCTTTGCGTTGCGGTTCGGTAGAGCTGGAGCAGAGTTTTGCCCTGTATCATAACACATTTATCCCGCAGGCAAGCATATGCATCTGGTTTTGTATTCAAATTGTTTCTTATGCAGTTCAATAGTTTCCTGCTAGTAGCCTCAGGGGTATTTAAATAAGATGAATCCATTTACCTACAGGACCATAAAAAGAGAAGAGCTAACAAGGGGCTATGAGGTGTTATGACAAAGGTGATGAGGTGCCTTTATGGGACCTCTGCAAAGTGCTTGACACCTCAAATACAACAGGCAGAATTCCTCTTCCACCAGTGTCTTGAGGATGGTGGAAAAATGAAGCTTTTCCCAATCATTGCTCCTCTGCGCACGTGTGCACAGGAACTCTGGAGGCACCGTCTGCGGCACGTTAAACACTCTACAGCCAATGTTCCCAGTTACCGGCTGAAAACTGATGGAAATGCACTGCTGGCAAACCTGAGGCTGTCAGGGATTTAAGCCATTACACTCAGTCATACTTATTTCCTATTAATTGTAGATCAGTCATAATAAAGACAAGCTCCGCCGTTAGTTTCAGTTCCAGTCTATGTACCACGTAACGACATGGACTGCTATTCAGTGTATATGGAAATTTCTCACCAGTGGGAGGGCACGGACACATTCTTCACAGCCACCTTTTCCAAATGATGGATGTATTAGCCTCTTTTCTTGCCAACGCGATCTTAGGAACTTGGCTTTCAGACTCTTGAAATTCAGCTTGGTCAAGTCATTTAGTACTGAACTCTCGGTAAGCAGCGCTGTGTTGATTTTCCAAACTATCCCCCAGGCTGTTACATGTAGCTCGCATCCAGCACCCTGCTCTGGGAAAAAAGATCTAGCATCAGCAGTCACTACTCCTTGCGTAGACCTGGCAAGTTGAGATGGGCAACAGGATTCTGCCTGTATTTCACTTTTAAAAATAACTCAGAATCCTTTCTTCTACATTAAAGCATGTTTTGATATTTCCTGAGGCCAAATGGAGAATGTTGAGTTTGCTCTTTTCAAATCAGTACTTTGGAAAAAAAAAATAATTAGAAGAATTAATAAATACTTTAGAAGACAGGCTGTATATGGATATGTACGCTGCAATTTCTATGTGAATTTTTAGATTAGAATGCTGGTTAAGGGAAAATTTGTTAGACCCTCCCTTCTGCTTTAGCAATTAGAAGAATACTTTGTAAAGTTTAGACCTGCAATTCGAAAAGCATCTCTGCGGCCTCTTCCCTTTCTACCTCCTCCAGCTTCAGTCCAAAACTGGAGAGATTCTTCCACTCTAAGGCTGCAATATTAAAAATAATGTGCCTGCCCAGGAGACGTGTCTAGCTCCTGATCAGAGCATTCCCAGAGAAGGCTTTTATTTTTTTTAAATAAAAAGCACATTAGACTTTAAAGGGAAACTTTTGTAGTAACAAACCAATTAGTAACAGCACAAGGTGGAAAGATGGCTAAAACTCTTATTACAACTCTTTTTCAGAGCTCTTTTCTTCTGTGAATATTGGTTATGTTACTGTAGTTAAAAATAAACTGGTGTGATCAGGGCTTTTGCCGCTTCTGAATTATGGTCCTAACCCACTTGGATGAGCAACGAGGATAACAACTTTACACTAGCTCCCACCATTTGTTGTATACTATTTTACCCAGCATTTATAAAATCCTTCCATAATTTATGATAAAAATGTATTTATATGTTTTCTCTGAAGTGTGAGGGGAAAAATGACATTATCCAAGATGGTGCCGTAACGTTTGCAGTAGGTCTGCTCCTCAAACCAGTTCAGTTGCGCTGGCTGGATCAGGACCAGAGTCTCCACTGCTGCCGTAGGTAAAATGAAATACGAATCACGGCCAGAACCTCTGTCAGACAGCCGCTATCGCAGCACCTCCCCGCGTTTCACCGAACTGAACGTTTGGGACTCCAACACAGACAGATGGACGAACGCATCATGGAAAAACGTTGTACGTTCTCCTTGAAGCAATCATAAACACAACAAAGAGCACAATATACCAAGCAGTTGTATTGCGGCGTTTGAAACTGTGTATTCTATTTCCCAAATATAACACAACAGTTAATTTTCTACGTTAGTTACAATGCTTTTCCTCAGCATCAGTTGTGACTAAATAAGTCTCTCTCATTTTTCAAGGGTGTAACTTGCAACAAGACAGCAATAACCATTACATATTGTTTTCAAATAAGATGCCATTTTCCTTTCTGGCAGGCAGTAATGAGTTTTTAATGTGTAACATTTGTTTAATAAAACTCGCAGATGCTTCCTTGACAATTGCAAAGGAAGAAAAGAGAGGAAAACAAACCCAAAGAAAAAGCAGAAAGTATAAAGAGCAAATGAAGGATTCAGCTCCCATCACAACTATTGTGATGGCCCGGGCTGATGATGCACATGTTGGCTGGATCAGACATCTCTGGTGAACCTGTGCATCGCAGGGATGTGCTGTGATTCCAGCCCCTGCTTTGCCGAAGCGCTGCCTCCATTTCCCACAGATGACACAATACTGTGTGCTACCAGGAGGTCCCAGCTTCATTAAGGTCACAGCATTTTGGCATTTGTAGTGTCCTGAGGCAATCTGGCTGAGCAGGACAGACTTTTCTGCTGAGGACGCATGGCTGCTGTATCTCCAAGGTCTGCCTACACTTTTTAGTTAATAGAGTGTGAGAATTGCAGTGGACATTTCTTCCTTTGGAGCAAGAATAACACATATAACCTTGCACTGATTCACTGTTTTTGTGATAACCTGAAAAAAAATATCATGCTGATCTTAAAAGGAAATCCCACTTCTTTGCAGTGAAAACCCTTTAATATCAATGGACAGAGTAGCCATGCTTCCTCAGATCAGCCTATAACTTGTGATGATACTGTGCTCAAAAATTCCTCTAGAAAAGGAATTCCCCAGACAGCTACAGATCAGGAGAGCCTTCCTCATTATCCACCAGAAACTATGAACAAACTCCCAGGGGAAAAAGAACCATAGTAAAAGCGTAACAAAGAAATGCATCTAGCTCTTATTCTGTAGCAAGGCCAGCTGTATTCTTCTCTTCCTCAGCAAGTGGCAGAAATGCTTTTGTTTTGTGTCTCATTTCCTACCTGTACAGATTACAGCTGAATACTAGGGATCATTGTAGAAGGAAAAATAGATATTTTTTTTTTTAAAGCAGAAATATCCAGCAATAACCATAATATAACTCACAGAACTGTTGTGAAAAATCATGTGCTTGTAAGTCTGAAGAATTTTTAAGGGATTACGTGCTGGATGGGGCAGACAACTATCAGCCAGAGTCAGTGGTGTTCTCTGACAGTTTTATGTTTGTTTATCCTGTAAAATTCCTGTTAGCTTCAATGGAGGCAGAATTTCAAGCTATGCAGATCATCCCTACCTGAGAAATATGCATAGATTTTAATACAGGACAAGTGTACGTTCCGTGTGCCTCCCCACTTGCTACACCGCAGATGTCTGAGCAGAAGCTGGTGGCACGGCTTTCTGTAGCAACGCATGGTCCCGCACTGCCGCACCAGTCCATGCTGCCTCTTCAGGCATTTCCTTCCCGAGGCCTTGCCTGATGCTGTTTTAATTCTTCACACCGTGGGACTCCATCACTCACTTTCCTTGGGAGATCGTTCCACAGTTCAGCAGATATTACTGTGGCTTTTTTTACCCCTGATTGCTCATCCTAAATTTTACTTTCCTTAATTTAATTCTGCTCTTTATAAATCCTTTTTTTTTCTCCATGGATATTAAGATGTTCCTTTTTTATTCCAGATAAAAAGTCAAACTATTAGCAACTAGAAATCACACTTATTCCTTAGGTGCAGAGATCTAATCTTGAGCAGGTATAGGTAATTATGGATTGTACTTAGGGGTCCCCTAAGACTTTCTGCTTGATTACCTGTCCCTGCAGGGATGATAATTGCTGTTACACATGAAAGTAGCAAGCACAGAGCAGCGGCACAGCCCCCTCCAGCAGCGTACAGGGCAGCGCTGACAGGCTCTGAGAACAGCTCTGTGCAGTCTCCCAGGCTGGGAGAGAAAAGGGAATTGCGTCCCAGCTCTTTAAAAAATGGGAGACCAAAAGAGACCCATGAAATACACTGCTGGAGGGACCACAGTTAGATGATTTTTCTCCCCAGTCTGTTGTACCCCACTACAGACATAGGGAAATGTGATTATTTGAAATCAAATTCATAAGAAGAGGAAGGAATGGGTTACATTCTGATTTCACAGGGGCTTAAATCAGGAGCTGCTCAAATAAGCCCATGGAATTGGATGGGTCTGAGCACCAGCTGAAATAAAAGGGAGCTGAGGTGGGGGTGTTGTGTGCTGCCAGGTTTGCTTTTACTTATTTAATTATTTTTGCAGTAGTGATGCTTAAAAATCAATCACACCAGGTACTAACAGAAGCCTTCAGGAGCCTTTCGCAGCTGTTTTGGGCTGCAACCCCCAAAGCTTGCCTCTCATAATTCAGTTTTAGCTTTAGGCACTTTAAAGTTAATAGACTCATTTGAGCAAAGGGCTTATTTGAAATCCACATTGGAAAAAAGTGAGCATAAGTGTGCTAGTGCCAAGCTATAAACACGTTTATACAGTGCAGTAAATCAATACCGCTGCCTTTCCTTGGAGAGACCTGGCCAATTAAGCCAAACGTACAGGACACAATGATGGAACCTGCTCAGCTTATTACAGGACCGGCAGCAAAGACTGCGACCACGTTACCCTGCTGAGCCTCATTTCGACAGTCCCCAGCCTGGCCAAATTTTAGCCCATTTGATTTAAGCTTGTCATGCATTGGCTACTGGAAGAGAACAGACATTATTTATTTTTTTAATTACCTGAAAAAAAAATGATGGGAGTCAACTAAAGGATTCAAGGAGGGTGACAGTTTATTGTTTCACTGTCTGAAAAAGTTTGTGAAGTTTTTTTTTTGTTGGAAGAGTCATTCAAAGACAGGCTGAGCTACCAACACTGCAGCTTTTTCCTGTAGTCACTTGCCTAAATGTAAGCCTGTGAGTAGACATGTCTATTGAAATGTTCGTGGGTTGGCTGTCTTCCTCTGGACTGGGGTTAAAGTTATTAACTTTATGAACCCAAATTGATCTCGATGACCATGCAGTGCATGGAAAGTAGGGAGAAAGGCAATGAGAAAAAAGTACAATGAAAATGGAAAGACATTACAAGCATTCTGTGGGTGTGGCATGAGGGTGAACAAATGGGAAGAGGCAGGAAGAGTGATGCCTATCTACATTTTCCACTAGTACAGGGTTTACAAAGGTACGGAGATCGTAATGCAATAAATTTTATAAATGCCTTATAAATTTATAATTTATGAATTCCTAAATAAGCAGAGATCATATCATCTGAGCAGTGACTTTTTGCAAACAAAAATGTTCAGGTTTTTTGTTACTGGAGCATTTCATTCAGCCTGAATTACAGGGCTTGCCCTGCCTCCTCTTTTGAGTGTTATGTGAAATATAAAACAAGGTTATGAAAAAAGAACATGATGTTATAGAGAGTTCTCTAGCTTTTAGTCCAGTAAGTCCCTGAAAATTATTTGTATTTTGTGTTTATGTAAAATCTGTCATTTACTATTAAATGTAAAGTTCCTGTTGCCTGAATAGGTGCTCAAATCATAGAAAGCTTAGTGTAGCTGGAAGCTGACTGCTGGAAAAGCTGCCATAAAAACTCTCTAAAATCCATTAGAATGTGCACAAAAAGTAGGGGTTTTTAAATGAGAGAAAAGAGGAAGAAAAAAGCCCTGTCTCATTTAAAAGGGGAGAATTCAGGCTTTGAGAGAACTAAAAAGTGGGATTGGAAACGTTCTTTTAAAGGTTTTTCTTTTCAGACCTGAAGAATTCAAGCACACTTGTTGCCACCCCAGCCCCTAATACAAGACGGTCCTGCGTATATCTTACCTGTGCGACTCTGCTGATACCTCTTCAACGCAGGAGGGAGAGATTTCCAAATGGATTTAAGTGCCAAAAGGCAACTGCCGGGTCCCCAGCAGTGCCCAGGGCCTAACCCACAGCACTCGTTATCCTCCTGCCTTGGCCGGTACCTGAACAGATTCTCCAGCCTTTGACTGGGCATAGGAAAAGGCCACCTCTCCTCTTCTCATGCATCTTGCTCTGTGGGTAGGATTTTTTTAGAATTTGTTTTAAACCTTGTACTAGCTATTTTTCTGTTCATACCTTCACTCATCTCATTACTCGTTTCACTGCTCCTTTACTCCCTGGGACAAAAATTGATTGAGACAGGCAGTAAAAAAGTGCACATCTGTGAACAGAAACCAAACTCATTCACCTCGTGAGGTTAGCAACTCACTGCGCCGTCATAAAACAGAGATATATTTACCCTTAAATCTCAGCTTTTGGAAAGCAAGGAGATAAATATATAAGTACAAGGCGCATAACATAAAACTGAAAATCCACAAATCTCTCATCCTAGTAGGACAATACACTCATGGTGTTGTCCCAGTGGGGAACAACCCATACCCCTAAAGATAGGTTCATAAACAGCTCGCTACTTGGCAGGCCTTTGCAGAGGAAATGCTGTCACCTGAAGAAATAAAGGAGATATCTTGGCATGGGCTGTGGAAACTTTTCTTTCCACAAAAGCTAACTGATATCAGCATCATCTCGGGGAGTGGGAAAAAAGCACACAGGCTCAGAAGCAGGAAGAGCAGTGGCCTCTGATTGCAACTTATCTCTCAGAGCAGCCTGGCCATGTGCTGCTGGCTACCTTAATCCATTTACTTCAGCAGGGAGGCAAGGGGGTATTTTTCTGCTTTCATGGGTTCTGTACAGCGTGAATTAGTGAGCTGGCTACACTCCAGTAAAACAGATCCCAGCTCCCATCCTCTCTCTACCAAAACTGTCTTTATCTGCAGAGCCAAAAAAGCATAGAGGGAAAGATAAAAATCTCATGTCTGAGCTGTTGATAACGAGAAAGTGATTCCATCTGGCTGCCTCTGGGGGTTATGTCACCCTAGCTATTCCCCTCGACGTGGTACTTACTGTGCAAGACGTCACCTTCCACAGCGAGCGCTCTTAGCTTCTTAATATATTGACTGCTTCTTCCAGTCCATTAGTCCCATTTGCTTCTATAGCTAGGACCTCGAACCAACTTAATTTGTCCTCTGTCATTTTGAAGAAGTTTTGAAATGCAACTCAGAAACTTCTCTATCTGCCTTTTTCCAAGTGTGCTTCACTACTGCAGTGCCCATTATATTGAGTTTTCATCGTCTTCATATCTACAAGGTACGAGAGATTTCATTCATTGCAAATCCTTTATAATAGTCTAACTTCTTGAACGGATGGGCAATACATTTCCTTATTTTCTCCCCCTGTACTAGTGAGGAATGGCATTGGTAGGTGATACAGAAGCCTCAGTGAGTTTGCCTGATGTAAAACATTTCAAATAACCCCTCAAAACTTTCAACAGTTAACTTATTTGTGGCATATGATGTGGCATGATACGGAAATGAAGTATCAGGGTTGTATTTCACCAGCAAGTCCACAAGGGGTTAATCAAGAAGTCTGCTTGGTGTTTGTTTTTCTGTGATATAAACTCATGAAAGTACATTAGTTCCTCATCAATTTGCAGTTTATCTCTGATTGTTTCCCCAGTGGTGCTCCCAATAGGATTGTGGGGCGGAGCAAAATGGCCACCGGGATTTTGGAACAAATCCTTTGCAGAGAAGATAATAATTTACACTATGTACATTTATTTACTTCTGTCATAATTGCTACATCTGCTTTATTGACACTAACTAATTAAGCCTCATTTAATTAATTGTGTTCTCTGAGGAAGGTGGTGTTGACATTTTGCAGCTGGTACTTGAGAGGGGAGCTGTGGAAGGCAAAGTTCTTGACAGCATCCCTGGTTTGAAGTCCTCCAGCTCCCCAGATCCCTGCCAGTGCCCGTGGACTACACTGGGCTGTGCAGCTGGAACACGCTGGATCTGAGCCTCCAGCTTTCCTGAAACTGCCAAAAAAAACTTCACATGAAGAAATAACTATCCAAAACCTAAGCCCATCCTAAATAAACCCCAAACCCAGAAACAGATACGTAGATAGCATACCTTGAGTTTCCTGTCAGTGCTCTCAGTGAGAGGTCCTCCTCTATTTACTCATTTAGAGTTCTTTAAACTTCCTTGGATCCAACTTAGATGTGATGGGACAGATCTTCTGTTCTTGTGGATCAACTTAGTATCAGCCCCACGTCTGACTTGCACATCGTTCCTGTGCGTGGCTGCACGTCTTGTTTTACACAGATGGGCAATCATGCATACAAATGCTCCTATAATTTATCCCGGCGTTGCTGGACTGTTTATACAGGCAACTTTCCATCTCCTCCTAACGCTCCATATCCTACAGAGGTGTTTTCTCTTGTGCCCAAAATATTATTCTTTATTAATTACATTTTGGGAAAACAACTATACTTTTGAGAGCTGGAGATTCTTAATCTCCTTACAGGCTCTTTGTGGTGGTGGTGGTGGGGAAGTCTAATATTTTCCACAGCACTGTGTTGCCTACTAATTTCTCGTCAAAATGGCGTACGTTTACCACCTCTCATCGATGCTCTGACTTGAGTTTGGCACTACAACCTTTGCCAACAACACTTCACAAGCAAAACTGGTGCATTTCTCCCTGAAAGCTATTTTTTAAGACCACTTTCCTTAAAGAAAATTCTTTTTATCATTTTGTAGCTTAGATGTCCTGCTCTCAGTCTAGCTTTACCGATTTCAGCACCATTACACCAGGAATGAATGTGACTCACTCGATTGTTTTCGGTGGCGCGATGTCGCATGCATTTACTATATCCCTGGCAACAGCAAGGCTGCCCTATGGCCATTTCAGAAGAAAGAAATCGAGTGAATCAGAATAAACCACAGTCCCTGCAAAAAGGGGGAAGAAGAAAAGAAAGAAAGGAACAGCCACGGAGTGGGGTCTGGGAAGACTGGGCGCTGGTTTGAAAACAATAATGCAATCAACTGAAACCCAAAAGATTACTTGTCTGGTTTCTAGCTGCACCAATAGTCATTTCTCTGCTAATTACCTTCCCTTTTGTGGAGGGGGTGCCATTAGCAGTATCATAGCGGTAGTGCCGCTGTCCCCATGACAGTCCAAGGGTACGCATGAGGCCAAGCTCGCACAATGCCTGTGTTTGGGGTACGTGCCACGGGATCAGCCAGCAGCCAGGTTTTAGGAATGAGACTCAATGCCCAAGTTTATTTTGTTCTGCTTGCAAACATCTGAGCTCTTGCAATTTGGCAAAAAAAGCGCACTGCATCTCATTCTCTTCAGGGCCCCACATAAAAATCCTATCAGTGGTTTATAGACAGCAGCATGGTAGTTTTCCCAGCTTCAAATGCTTTCCCGTTCCTGCTACTCATCCAGATGGAAACATTCTCCAAACAAAAACCTAGTGCAGTGAAGGCACATGTGAGTTCGCTTCCAGCCACTGTAGTTTGCAGATATTTGTCTTACTTTTTGCTGTTGGCAAATCTGCCCTTGAAGGGCATAAAGAGAGGGTTATTAGAATTGCAGAAGAACATCTCTTCCTGTCCTTTCACTTTGTCTTTTCTGCAAAGCAAGTTATCAGCAAACACTTGTCAACATTTGATTGCTGTAACGCAGGTGATTACAAGAAATAAGAAATATTTGGTTTTTCTGAATCTTTGCTGTTTTAGTCTGTACTCAGGGTGCCACTTCCGCTGGAAATTGTTTTTCACTGCTGTTATCTAAAGCCCACAGCTTATAACAAAAAGGGCTGATTATGTAAAAACAAAGTGACATTGGGCTGTCAAAGCAAAATATCCTCACCACAAATCCCAGCTTGGGCCTTGAGCCAGCAGCTGGATGGAGGAGCAAGAGGAATGCCTTTGTGGAAGCAGAGTGGAAATACTTGCTGTCAAGCGGGGCAGCCCAGCCGGTGTGTGGCTCCCCTTCAGGTCCTTATTCACGGGAACGCGTCAGCCTTTTCACACAAGCGTCACAATTGCTTTTGTGCATTGCTTGCTTCTAGATCAGAAGGGGCACAGATGATAGGGAGCACTGGCAGAATACGCACAGCTTTAATAGGAACAATCTGGAGCCAACTATTTCCCTGCGAAAGACTTTTGATGTGTAATAGAAGCCACGCTCCTCCGCTGTGCTGAATAAATTGCAGACCAGGAAAAACCAGACTTTTGCTAAGGGTTTGAGTTTTATACATTAAGCTCTGTCTCATAGATCATGTTTATATAAATATATATATATGATTAAGTAGATTCTTTTTCCTTTACATGAATGCAGGCATGCTGCCGATATCCACAAGCTTCATTTTACACCACGTCAATGGGAGTTGTCTTCACTCCTTGGCCTTATATTCCAGTTTAAGATCAATACTTCCAGTGATAGTTTTAATGGAAACTATTACTCAAAAAAAATTGGTACCACGTAACAAGGGGCAGGACTCAACTCACCTATCTTAAGGCACCTAAAGTTGGGCATTGAGTTTGGTTTGGCTTTCTCTACAGTGAATGGAAAACCAGATATTTCTCCATAGGGCAAAAGTTGCTTCCATAGCGCACGGCTGTCACATGGAGAAGTCTCCAGCGGTGTCTGTTTTTCTGCCTCTGCCAGGGTAGGGCAAATAATTAATCCTTGACTCCTAATCAGCGGGAGCTGGGTAAGGTGCATTCCCCTTCATTATGTTCTTAAATATTGAATCACTACAGCGTCTCAATCTGATGTTTTGTTGGGTAATTTTGTAAAACTTCTCCTCCCCGTCTTATTATAAAATGGTATAAAAATGTACAAAACTGCTCCCTTTTACAGGATAAGGTTTTAATTTTCATTTTGAACTCATCAGTAACACAGGCTATAATTTCAGAAGGCTGCTATTATTGCTAAATTAGAAAGTCAAAAGTCAGTTTTGAGTAGAAGAGTTTGGTTTTTAGTAGAGCTTATTACTAGAATGAAGACATGGCTTTGATAAATTCTGAACACACCCAAACTACAAATCAAGAGTTTTTGTTAACTTTCAAAAAACCTCCTCCTTGGCATGCAGTCGGCTAACTTTGTTTTTCTCTTTTTTTTTTTCAGAACTCTTGGCAACTTCTACACTGGCCGTGCTAGTTAAGACCAATGATATCTGTAGGATTACTGCCAGAAGAAGGAAAAAAAAAAAAAGTAGACCCTTTCTTCATAGAAGCCCTGTCGTGAAAGGGAACTGGAGAGATCTTTCCCCTGGAGTAAAGTAAATGACATGAAAAAAGCTGAGAAATGCAGTTCAAAGCGAAGATCATACGCTGGGACAGGATCAGGACTCTGGAAGGTTTCTGGGTCTTGAAAAGCTGGGTTCATACACTTCAGCATAAAGAAGAAATCACAAAAATGGAGAGTGAATGAGTTTAGGTAAGTACAGAATACATATTAGAAATCCCTCATTGAAAAAATCTAAGGAGTACAAAAAAAATTCAAACATTAAATTGGCCTTGATGTGTAAGCATTCACGGCAAACGTGGGTGAAACATGCCCATGTGACTGTTGGGAAACACCAGGTTTTGCAGAGAGGCCATGCAAAAAGCTTCTCCTGACTCCTCCGCTGTCAGTCAGCTGTTTCCAGCTGGCAGGTGATGCCTGGCTGCGTAACAGCTTCCAGCTGGCCAGGACAGAGTCACACAGGTTTGTGCCTGTGGGTTGGAGTGGCTGGTGATATGCCAGGATCACTTCTGCAGGCACCCACATCTTGCAGACCACTCACGTGGCCATGGCCTCTCTTCTGCTGGACACTCTCATCTGTGTCTCTTCATCAGTAAGTGTCCAGGAAAGAGATCTGGGATGATGGAGACTCCCTGCTGTGATTCTGTCTGGACCACCTTTTCTTACTTGCAAATTGCTCTGAATTATGCAGCCGTAAACTTAAACCTGCATCTTCTGTAGTTAAGCTATTAAGGTAAGATTTATGTATTGTAACTGTAAACTGAACAAAATGGTTTATTTTAAAGTGGAATGGAAATGCTAGAACCATAGAATGGTTTGGGTTGGAAGGAACCTTAAAGACCATCCAGTTCTAACCCCCCTGCCCTGTGCAGGGACACCTTCCACCAGACCAGGTCACTCAGAGCCCCGTCCAACCCGGCCTTGACCACTGCCAGGGATGGGGCATCCACAGCTTCTCTGGGCAGCCTGTGCCAGTGCCTCACCACCCTCACAGTGAAGAATTTCTTCCTTATATCCAATCTAAACCCACCCTCTTCCAGTTTAAAGCCATTACCTTTTGTCCCATCACTACCTGCCCTTGTCAAAAGTCCACCTCCAGCTTTCTTGTAGGCCACCATCAGTATCTCAAACCTTTTCTGAAACAGAAATATTTTCAAAAAGCAGAAGCTCTTTGTAATTACGTAAAGAACAAACCACTTTCCCATGCAAATCCCATACTAAATTGAGGTTTGCTGCCTGTTAGTGAAAGGATACTATGACATCTGTTAGGAAAAAAAAAAAAAAAAAAAAAAAAAAAAAAATCCCCAAATTACAGCCTGGCACCCCTTTGACTCCCTAGGGCCAGGAGGAAATCTGGCACGGGGGTTTAAGCTGAAGAAGAAAATGAAAAGTATGTGGTGCCCACAGGCAGGTGCACCATAGAGAGTAAACAGCACGCTGAACCAGGTGAAAGCTGCCATCCAGCCAGGTCTTAGACTGTACTCACACAAACGTATTGCGAAAACAATGCCAAATGCAATGTCAAAAAACGCTCACTGAATAGCCTGGAAATACCCATTTTTCCGTAACTGCTTCTAGCCCATCTGGAGCCCAAGGATGAGTCTGAGGT
Source organism: Tetrax tetrax (assembly GCA_009806455.1). Lineage (NCBI taxonomy): Eukaryota > Metazoa > Chordata > Aves > Otidiformes > Otididae > Tetrax > Tetrax tetrax. The sequence continues at coordinate 975,790 of WHYT01017925.1, forward strand.
GAGCTGAGAGTAAGAGATACTAGGGAGAACGATGGGATAACTTTACTGCCTGTCCATCAGCCCTTATCTTTACAGAAAGCTCCAGGGGCACTTAACTTCTATTCCCACTATGCCTGCACAAAATATTTAGGTATGAATGGAGAAAATTAAGCAAAAATACCCCTGACAAACCTCAAGCTATTCAAATCAATTTCAGTAAATAAGTTTAAAAAAAAAAAAATCTAGTTAAATGACACAGGATCATAAGGGGGTTTGGCAGCTCCCTGACTCGGTGACTCAGGACCTCTGTGAACCTGGTCAATTGTGAGGGATTTTTAAAAATCCTCACAGATGTAGCTGCAGCTTTCTGTCTTCAAATATGTGCAAAAATCAAGCCTTTCATCCTCCCGCATTCATCCAGCTTCACTGGGCTAAGCTCCTCAAGGTAGCATCTCAGACCCAACTGTGCTCAGTGCAAAGAGGCAGTGCCAGGAGGCAGCTCAGCACAGCTAAGCTGGGTCTCTCCAGACACTTCTCTTTCCCACTGACAGCTCAAAGGAGTCCTAACCTGGATTGTTCCGTTAAATGTGTGAAATGAGACAGGATGCTTGTAGGGATAAGGAAGTAGAGGGCGTAGTGGAGCGCAGCAGGTTCACTCCAGAGCTAGAGGAGCTGCGAAGCCCAAGATGGTGAAGAGCAACACAGCAGTGTCATGAAATGGTATCTGTGTAGGTGCTCCACCGCCATTTCCAAGTTTTGCACAGAGCAGCAGATCAGACCTCTCTTCACCTCCGGTACGGCTGAGTCAGCCTCCTGTTGCACAGAAAACAGGCATAAGATTTTGCTTCTTGCAAACAGCTTCTTGCTATTTGTGATGTCCTGGCCCCAGACAAGTGCCAGGCACGATTAATATTGTTTAACAAAGCTTTTGGCTTGCCTCTGATGCATAAGACAGGTCAGAGGCTAGGGACCTGTGTTGAAAGCTAATTGCTGAAGTTATTTGTCTGGCTTGTGTTAGATGCTTGGATCCCGCTATTCAAGTCAGAAGTGCAGAGTGCCCTAAGTACAATATTTTAATTTAAATGCTTAAAGTACAACAGAAACAATTCACTGATGAGCTCATTAGAGGCTTAGCTATTTACATCTGGACAGCTTTTCCTCTTTGATCTTGTAAGAAAAATGAATGGAAGTTTAGGACATGTTTATTTGCTTTTGTAAAGGCTTAGATCCAAGAAAAATACACTTATATCTGGGACATAACAATGAGAGGTTGTAAACTTATGGAATACCTTTGACTAGCTCTAGATACCAAACCAGAGATTTCCAAGGTTAAAGAATTTGAGAGTGCTGACTCCTGGTTTCCATTTGACTCCCATTACAAACCTCATTTCTATGCTACTAAATGGAACAATATCCTTCTCCCCATGGACACATGAATGAGTTACATCGTCATTGTTTGGTTTTAGGGTTGTTTTTTTTTTCTCCTTTGTAGTCTTCAAAAAAACTGCAAGCACTGTAGGCTAAAACTTTGCTGAGCAGAGAAATCTCTGCTCCCATCTATTGGTGAGCAAGAGAAGAATGCCCATAAAACTAGTTAATCTGTTTAGCTGTTTTACCCAGATCACCGGATGGGCAGATAATCCAGAGAGGTAGGGAATCTCCAATACCATCTGTTCGTTACTGAAAAATATGGCTGTTCTTTGGCTCTCGCCCCTCATTCCTCCATTAGCACTTTGGGGAGACATCATAGTTACATTTCAATGACTACAAAGTCTCCCCAGCAACCTGGGACGACTTCTCTGTAAGAGCTCTTGCGAAGGATTTAATGAGTAGACTTGATGGAGAAACAGACACATGATGGAGCTCAATAAAGAAAAGTTTTTATCACACAAACCATGGTAACAGCAGCAGAAATTAGACACCTTAGGGGCTGGATGATCTTTAAAGGTCCCTTCCAATCCAAACCATGCTATAATCTTCACTGAAAACTCTTTTAGTCAGTCATGAAAGAAAAAGAAACCTTGAGATTGTTTTTTAGGAAGGAGATTCAGAAAACAATTTTTGCAGGGGGCTGGAAAGAGGCTTGCCCAGCCAGGAGTCAGACCTCTGGAGCTACCGCATCCAAACGGTACTCAACTATAGAGAAATTTAGCAAATATGGAAGGAGAAATGATGCTCAGAAAAAATATATGCCTACAGGAAATTCACAGCATCAGTTGGCAACCAAGTCAACGGACCCTTGCCAAAGGTACCGAATGAAGTAGATGGTTTTATTTATTGTGCATTGTTTCCTCACAGTTAATGGCATCTTCGCCTTGCCATTAGCAAAGGCCTCTCTGTTTCAAAGAGCGTCATACTTGCAAGTGATGAACCACTGCCTGAAGGCGCTTGGAAAACATTCTGTGTGGGATGGGACACAGTGCTGTACGCTGCCTTTGAAGAGGGGTAATTTTTTGAGCGCGATCTTGTTGCTAGCAGGAGCTCTAGCTGGGTTCTGGGTATCCAGTGATTAGACATGGTGGCAAGATCCCAACTAGGTGGAGGAGAACGCAGTCAAAAGAAAGTAAGTTATGGATTCATATGGAAGGGCTGTATTTCTGAGCTCATCAGCTTAATCAGTTGAATTTTCTTCAGCATCTGAATCTTAAATGAAACCTCACTGCCATTGTTAGGAGCAACATTCTGTTCTTGCCACGCTCTCAGTGGTGGTCATTTCTATTCCGAGATCATTAGGAAGAGGAAGAAACATAGTAAGGAATGTAAAAGAGGGCTGGAGGGAAAAGATGCTGCTGAATAAATCCGTACTGGGATACAGTGTTGAGGATACAGTGTTGAGACAGAATATCATTCAGCAGAACGGTTTATCGCTAAAAACTGGCATGTTGCAGTTGAACTGAGATTTTCTAAAGACTGCATCCACAGACAGCTGACTGATGAGTTCACATTATAAAAGACTGTTCAGGAGTTCATCCACAGAAAGGCCATTTACGGGCTTTACTTTCTCACGGTCCCACTCTGGAAAGAGTTACTCCGCTTGTAAGAGTTACACAGCCCATGTATATCCTCCCATTGTTTCAAGTTAAGGGAACATCAGCTGGTTTTTCTATTGTGAACAGGGGCCACGATGGAGGGCTAATTGGTTCTGTTCAGTTCAATGTCTGTTTTATGAGGCCAGGCTATTGCATGCACCGATGCTGGACAATGGGACAGCAGCCTGAATCTGTGATCTCCATTAGACAATGAGCATTTAGGCCACTTCTGAGGGATTTGGCAAGAAAACTCCTTGTTTCTTTCTTCCACACAATAAAAAAAACCCAAAAGATAATTAGGTAATTCAGAGTGGATAATGATTATCCATGGTTTGGAAGGAATTTCTCTTTGACAAAAACTCTGCATCTATAGAACAAACTGATTTTACTGGAAACTTGCTGTCAGCCAGAGGAAGAAAGCTACCCAGAGAAACTTTTTAAGGTGTTAAGTATTTGTTAATGCTAGATACACACAAGGATACATGAAGGTCATTCCTAGCAAGCCAAATTACATTATTGCTAAAGAAAATTTGTACATCTCTACCGCTGGAGGAGATCGTGGTGTTCAGGTACAGAACCATCAGTTTCCAAAGAATGGGTTTCTTTGGGGTTTTGTTTTGTGCCAGGTTCTCCAAGAGGCAGGTCTCTGAGCTTGCTGGAATCATGCTTTATTACCTCTGGGGAGGGAAAAAAAAAAAAAAAAAAAAAAAAAAAAAAAAAAAAAAAAAAAAAAAAAAAAAAAAAAAAAAAAAAAAAAATAACACACAAAAATA
>WHYT01017926.1:0-11356 GCA_009806455.1 Tetrax tetrax
TTTTTTGGTTTTTTTTTTTTTTTTTTTTTTTTTTTTTTTTTTTTTTTTTTCCTTCAGTGTGCATCCTTTTACTCTCTTGTTTTTCATTGCTGTCAACTGCATGTGGAGCCTTGCTATGTGTTAACTTGCAAGGCCAGACGATGAGCATTAATGCAGTGTAACTGCTCATCAATATTTCTGCCACAAGGCCTGGTCCAGGCCCTCTCTGTGATGGCCTAGGTGAAATCCTCTGGAGGAATATTACCTTTGGGAGAACTGGGGCTGTTTCCATCTATTCATGCCCTCTGGTCCTGTTGTTGCTGTGTGGGGGGATTGCCAGCAGTGGTTCCAAACCAGAGATCACAGTGATTTAAAACCAGAGATCCCCTTAGGCTGGCAGGCCAGCATGGAGGGGCGGCATGGGGACAGGCCCTGGTGGCAGGGAAGGTGCTCCGGCCTCGCTGCTGCTCTGGGCCCAGCCTCCTGCTGGGCTGCCACCCTGTGCTGTCAGGCATTAAAACCGCTGGTGAGGTGGAATGGGGAGCTTGGCCCCCAGCATAGCACTGGCCTTCCTGGGAAAGGGTGTCTCCTTCCCTAGAGCATGAGGGATGGGGATGGAGGTGGGCCCCTGCGGCCTCTTTCTCTCAGGGCCCCTCTTTTGGCTCTGGTATTTTTATACATGCCCCTCTTTTGGCTCTGGTATTTTTATACAGGTTTGGATATGCTCAGACTAATAGTCCCTTGCTTTTTTCTCTCCCCTTCCTAAAGCATGTATTTGTGAAGCATCAGAATAAATCCGTCTGTAACAGCTCCTTTCTGGAACTTTCTGGCACCTGCAAATCCCATGGTGTAGAGAAAATAAGACTGAGTGTCTATCACAACTCTGTGTAATGTAGATTTCCTAATCAAGGACACTGAACTTACCGAAACACATACAAAGATGGAATCATTAAAAAAGAAAAGGAAAAAATATTCCACAAAAATTAAATTTTTAATCAGTTTTCAACTTTCTCTGTAGTTGGGAGGTGGGAGTGATTTCAATGCCTTTACATTTAGGCAGGCTAGAACTTGGTTTTGAAAATTTCAAGATTACTGTTTTTAACAGTAAACTTAGGTCTACTAAATTTAAAACCAGTTCTTTTGGGTTCAGGTGAACACTTGTTGACTTTCAGTACAAGTTAAGCCTAGAAATTGAAATAGCAGTCTCTGCCTTCCCAGAGATTGTAGGGAGCTCTGGTCTCAGTGTGGAATCACTTTCTTAGTTCTGACTCTAGACAGCTAAATTCAGACTACTGCAGGAATAAATTCTATTTTTGTGGCAACTATTGCTGCTTGTTTTGGTATCTGAATCAGAAAGGAATTAAGCATGTTGAAACTAGAGAGAAAAGGCAGGTAATAAAAAGCCACTCCAGCTACCATAGCTTCTAGAAACTCAAATGAGGTTTTTTTGGGGAGGGGAGGTGAGCTGCTTAGTACTTCAAAGGTTTTTGAGAAGCTTCCCCTAGAGTAAGAGGTGAATAGGTGGTTCCTTGAGGAACACAGGTGAATATTGGATCCCAATTTGAGGCATGGTTTTCACTCCGGTGTTGAAGTTACGATGTCCTTAGCGCAGGGTGTACAGTGGAAATGTTGCCCCTTGGGATGTGCCTCTTTAGTGATTCTACCATGTCCTTGACTGTGTTTAAGATGATTTTGTGCCCAATGCTCTTCATAGTGTAAAATAAGTTAGCAACTGATAATGTGATGTTAACCAAATTTAGGTGAAACAATCATAAACTAGTGCCCTTGAGACAATATCCAAGTTTCAGTGTTATTCCTTATGGGTTGTGTTTTGTTTCAAAACTTTAAACATGGTGGTTGTTTTGACATTAAGAAGCATTATTTATTTTTAGTGTGTAAGCTGGAAGATTCTCTAATTAATGTGTTTTTCTTCTTTACTTTCAGAGTCAGATTTACAGATCTGTCAACACAGAGCACCAACGTGCTGCACCAAAAAAATGGAAGAAAGCTACCAGGCTGCTGTTCGAAGGGAGAGGACTCAAAGTATCCAGGCACTGAACTTTGAACTGAAGTACATGATTGTTGGTCATATCACGGCTTTTCAAGGTAGGAACTTCTGGGATACTGCAGTCCTGTGAGTAGTTTATAAAAGTATCCTCTGCAATCAAAAGGCAACTCTTTCCTTTGTTTTTAATTTATCTTGTATTGCATGCTGTAGTCCTGGCGAATTGTTTACTTCCTTGTTCTTTGATCCTGCTTTTGGAAAAAGGTGCTGGCACTTAATCTTGACTGGTATTTTAAGCATCTGCCTAACTCTAATTAGGAATAGATTTAAGCTTAGGTCTTGTTTCTGAGATAATTTAAAAAGATTGGCATGGATTTTTTTCAAAGCATTTTCAAATGTCGTTTAGGTGCCTGACAGTTGTTTGTGCTTTTTAGTATTCTTTTGTGTTGCCAAACCATTTACAGGTGTAGAAAGTTAAATGAAAATGCATTTGTTGATGCTAAAGAATAAGTGCTCCAATTTGTCAAATGAGAACACAATGCTCTCTTCATGTCAAAAGGTTTCACTACCTGGCGGGTCACATGAAGAGTGATCTGTTTTCAGTAATTACAGCCACAGAGTTAAATGTGAGCGCATGAAGGAACTTGCACTGAAAGTTTGTTCATGTAACTCTTGTTGTTCTCAAAGCTATCTTGCTCTAACGGGTTGATGTTAAGTCTACATAGTTTCTTCATACAGATGGCTATTGCATTATTAAAAGGAGGAAAATGCTTGTGCAGGACTGTACACGATAGTGTTGAGCACTGGAGACTTTTCTCCAGAAGGACATTTAAGCATAGGCTGTGAACTTTCAATATATTAGTTGAGTGATGAATCCAACTTACTGACTTCTGTGGGCCTAATTATGTGCTTAATTTTAACTCACTGCTTTACTATGCTTAGTGCTGAGCACCCTCGTGGAATGGGTTCTGGAAACAAACTAGTAATTATTAAAATAGTGTTGAGGTCTATATGATTAAGTCTATTGTGACTAGGCATTTTTTATCAAATAGTAGCTTTTTTTTGTCTGGTTTCTTTCATCTGAGTGAAGATACTGTAAATAAAAGATGTGATTGACAGTTAATAAGAGATACCATTTTATCTAAAATTGACAGTAAGTGATGGAGGAAGTCTGAAAGAGACAAGCAAGGGCAAGATAAAAATTTTCTTCTGCTTTTGGTCATTTACCTCTCTTTCCTCTCTCCTGTACCGATGAGTGAGAAATGGCATTTTGGTTTATTTTACAATTAATTTTTAAACATTTTTAATATCCCCCATGATTAAAAAAAACGTTTGCGGGGCACTTTGGAGGAACACTGTAGTAAAAGGGTGACTGTTGGCATTGTTAAATGCTGGTAAGTTATTCAAGCAATCTCTCAGTATCATGATTGAATAAAGATCAGGTCAGAATAGATTAACCTACCAGCCCCTTTAGGTCAAGCCCGCGGCTTTATTGTCCATTGCTGAGGAAGCCTTTTGATGGAATGAAAGAAGTAGTTAGACATTTCACACAGTTTAAATTTACAAGCGTTTTCTGGAAGTGGGTAAATAGGTTGTTTGTCGTAACTTGCTACGGCTGGCCTTCTGTCTGCATTAGGTGGGAACACTTGAAAAATGTAACTTTCTCTTTTGCATTGAGAGCTGCTTTTGTTCTTTGGTTTTGTCCCAGGTGTCAGTGAAAAGCCTCTCTCTTTATCATGTGCTGTATAAACATTCTGTTGCTAAGAGTAAGTACTGTGTGAGACATTTACTGAGAGGGAAGATCTTTGCATTGAATTAACTCTGTCCTTTAGGTCTATTTTGGTTTGTTGCTGCTTTGAATGATAAAGTGTGAGTGTGCCGAAAGCACGTTTAAAGTCTGAGAAAAAAAAATAGCCTCATTGTAGAAGCTTTCAGGTGCCTTTCAGATGTCATGTTTTCTTGCAGCAGTGAGAACTGGCTCAGAGTTTTTTAAAAAAATAGCAATTTATTCATTTGTATGTGGTGGCATTTACTTGTACAATTGTCATGCACAATTTACTTTCTTTTATATACACACATTTTTAGTACTGTTAGTGTAGTCAAAGCAAAGCAGTAGTTGCTTGCTGCCTACTGCTGAGGAAAAGAAATCTTAACTGCTTTTTATGCACTTCTAGCAGACAATACAGTTAATATCATACTGATGAAATAATTTTCAAGACTAATATGGTTTAAGAAAAGGATTTTCAGGAGTCCGGCTTTGAGAACATAGTGCTGCCAATTAAATTTCAGTGGGAATAAAGAGCAACTTTTTTGGAAGGAGACAGATGTTGGGGTGTGTTTTTTTTTTTTTTTTTTTTTTTTTTTAAGGTCTCATCTCCTTATTTTCTTTCATGAAAGTCAAAAGACACGTAGTTCTGAGGACCTGCAATTAGATACTATAAGTATTAATAGGAAAGAGCTTTCTCATGTGAGCAGGAACTTTGATGGTTCAGTTAAATATTTCTTCTGCACTGTCCGAGTACTGCAGTTGACTGTGGATATTTTGGACTTGAAGAGATTTTGTTTTGGGTTTTCTTCTTGAAATTGAAAATGTTATTTAAAGTAGCTTTGCACACAGCTGAAATAAGACAATTTTCACAGGTTCTGGATTTAGTTGTGCAAAATAATTAGTCTGTATGTTTTGACTAAATATACCACAGCTGTGGGCAGGCTTGTTACATTTGGGCCAATGCCCAATCCGTACATATGGATAGCCTTAGTGCTATGGTTCAAACCTGCTATTTTTCCCTCTGTAAAGTTTTTTAATATTAGCAACCCAGTCCTTGCTCAAACACTTAATAAATCAAGCTTCTGCATGGATATTTTTCACTTGAACTGTGGCTGTTACACCTGATTTGACTAGGAAGAGGCACATTGGCATGAGCTGCAGGCTGTGAAATGCCTAGCAGGAAGGGAGGGAGGCAGGAATGAAGACCCAGTTGACTGCTTGGGCAGCATGTCATCAGAATCAGCTCCTACAAAATCTTTTTGGGGTTGGACATGTTGAATGTAACCAGGCCCCTGAGGGAGGGTTTCATGGAAAGCTGCTGGATTCACTTTTTCTTAATGTTTTGGTCCATGGTGTAGCCTAAAAGTCATAACCATGGTGGTATTGCTCTACAGGTGTGTTATTTATGGCTCTCTGCTCCAAATGGAGTTAAAGGCAAGGTGGAATAAGTAGATGAGATGTAGAAGTGTGCCAAACTGTAACAGAAGCACTGTAAGAGAGGAGAATGTGCCTGTTGTAGTGATCCTAATGTGTCACCCTCTGGCTTTCACAAGTGGCTTTGTTTAGGATGTGTTTTGGAGTGGGTCAGTTTGTCCCATCCAAAGATGTGCCCATCTTTCTGACTTTCCTCCTGTAGCTGCAGCCTCAAATGCCCAGCAGAACTATTTAAATGAATGATCAAACAGGATGTTTTCATTTTGTAATGCACTTTCCCCTTTCATAACCAAAAGATTCTCCTTTAAACTTACTTTCTTTATCCCAACACTTTTTTAAAGTGCTTGCATGTATGTAAACAAATGTATTGTTTTAGCTTGGATTTATGTCTTTGTGGTGCTACTACATGTTACTTGGCACAGTCATCCTTCTATTACCTGCTTTCCTAATTCCCTCATGCAGTCGCTGTACTCCTTGTGGACATTTCCAAGCAAGGCAACTGATTCATTGTTAGTGGATTAAAAGTGGTGTGGGTGTGCAGGGTGAAAGTTGCTGTCAGAAGAGGTATCAATAGTCTGACAGCAGAGCTTTGTTGTGGGCAGACAGCAGAGAGAAACCTGCATTCCCTTTTTTTGTGTCTTTTGTGGAGTGCTAACAGGTGCTATGTAAGGACCCACAGAAAGCTGGGCTCTGTTCCTGTCATTGTATGCTGAGGCTAATTTGAGGTAATTAGAATCTAAACACTCATCATTTATTTGTTCTGCTGATAGTCTCTGCAGAGAGGCAGAACAAGATAAATTGAAACCTACATCACATTTCAGTCACCAGATGAGCAGATATCAGAGATACAGTGGAAAGCTTCATTTGAGCTCAGTGGTTAAAAAAAAATAAATTACTATTCTCTGCACTTATGGTTTCTGCAACAGGAATTGTTCACTCCCAGCCTCTGAAGAGAAAGCTCTTTCATGAATGAAAGTATGTTGGTCATAAAGCAATAATTTTGTGCTGTATCTCTGAAATAAAATTAATTTGACCTTGGAGGGTCAAATGGCAGGGCCGGGTGTCTCCATGTTCTCCCAGCTGTAGGAGGGTAGATTAACTTTGTAGTGCTCTGTTCCTCTCACTCTTAACTCAAGGGGTTTGGTGAAGATGTGCTTATGTTTGCTTTATATGGAATAGGGAGATGCTAGTTAGGAAAGCTCCTTGCTGCTATTTCTAATATCTGGCGTTGCAGTGACATCACAGTACACACATATTTTGCCCTATTATGATCAGATCCAAGCAAGCAACTAGTTGTAGCAGTGATGAAGCTCAGGACTCCTGGTTGTCAGTAAAATGCCTGAAAGTTAGTGCCCAGTTGATCCAAACAGTCCGTAAGCACAAAGTTTTAGATCTGACATCCTCCCTGGTGAACAGGGAAGGGTCAGCGGGTTTCTGTGGGTCTTGGGATGGATAGCATTAGTGGGTCCAATAATCAACTGAACTGAGCATTCCCAGAAATAACTAATGTAGTACACTGACACTCAGAGCCATATGGAGTCAAAAACATTCTCCATTTTAATTTGGCTGAGTTGCAGTGTTGCTGACATTTATTTTTACTGAACTTAGGAATATCAGCTTGAAACAGGGGTGGCTGGTTAATGGTGTTGAAGTGCAGTGGGATTTACAAAACAAAAAAGACTTGGCTGGAGAAGTGCACTTTGGTTTGTAGTTAATTACTGTATGAAGTGTAGTCACGATGCTGGAGATGGATGCAGTCCAAAATCAATGAGCTATTTTAAAAAAAAAAGCCAATCATCACCAACAAACCTTCCAACCATCGCCAGCAATGCCTCTGGTTTCCTTTACTGGAATTATAGAAATGCAGAAGTGTTGGTTTTTAAATAGTTATTTTTTTTGTAATCCCTTAGTACTTTGTCTTTTATTCAGACAAATTGTTACCCACCCCTTTTCACTTGTATGATGCTGCAAAGTAGAGTTCTGTACTGACCTTTGGACTGAAAGCTGGCCGACGTATAATTTGATTTTGGCTCAATGCAAAAATTACTCCTGCAGAGAGAGAGAGAGGCTCCATCACAATGCTTCTGTCCACCTCCTATATACTGTTCATTCCTATTCCAGTGCACCGAGTAATCTGTGTTTTCTAGCTGGAATGAAAGCCTATTTTATGTCTGAAGCCCAAGGGAGGCTGGAATTTTCCTTTATAGCTGGAGCCTTGCTCGTGTGAGCTGCATGCACATGGCCTTCTGCTGTTTCTCTTGTGTGGGGCTCTAGATGGGAGAAGACTGTCTTCATCCATATGACAAAACAAGCCATTTTTGTCTGCTTCTGTTCTCAGTTGAAATGTAGACATAACTCTTTATAGGGTACTTTATATCTGTAGATCTTAAGCACTTCGGAAAGGGCTTCAGTGTAGGTGTATTGGTGCTAGAGCTGGATAAAGCGAGGCACGGTGGCACATCGTACCATAGGAAGAGCCAAGAATGCAACTTAGTTTGCTCATCTTCATGAGCTCTTCTAATCCCTCTAAAGAAGTACTTGTGATTTCTAGAGACCATGGAAGGGAGCAGTTTTGGCTGATTGTAGGTCCCTGAAGTGTTGCTGGAAGAGATGCTCATTTTGTCCTTGATCGTGGCACAGTTGGGCTACTTCGCCTTAACTGTGGGACCAGGTCTCTGTCTCGTAGCAGCACAGTATGAGGAAGGGGTATTCTACATCGACTCTTTGGTGATAAGGTTCCTTCTTTTTATTTTGGTACTGAAAGTTCATAAATCCAGTGCGCTTAGCGTGCCATCAGTTTTGAGGAAGGAATTCCCTTGGTAAAGACAGTTTATGGTGGGTGGAGACAACAGAAGATTGAGACCTGCAGAGTGGGAGAGACAGAGTCTGTTAGAAATAAGTAGCTTGTGTAACCAAGAAACTTATGTGCAATAGTGGTGAAGCATTAGCTTCGTGGAGGTGGTTTTCTGATGCTGCCATCCTGTTTTTATCCTCTTTATCGGTGCCATCTCAGTGGTTGAAATGTCAGCTGCCATGTATTTCCCCGTGCCACACGTAGGTACTGTCACATTGGGTGAGGCTGCAGGGCTACCTCACACAGTCTTGTCTGGCCAGTGACTGAACAGGAAAATACATCAGAAGTATGAACACACTTCCTTTTTTCTCTCTCTCTTTTTTTTTTTTTTTTTTTTTTTTTTTTTTTTTTTTTTTTAACCCTACTGTTCCCTGGAGAATGATAATTTAAGAGCTTTGAGTCTAGCCTGAGATGCATTATCCGTTGGTGTAGTTATTTGTTGTTGGACCCACTGTGCATTAATTCCTCTTTCACCAGGTTATCTTTTGGCTGACAGAAAAATTGGCAATGTTGACCACATGCTGATGGCAATTTAATAATGCATCAGGTTGCTTGTTTTAAACATGCTGCCTAATAATTCTATTGTATTAAGTTTTATTGTGTAAAAGTACAGTTGTTGCCAGTATAATTATTCCTCTTCTGCCATTTATGGTTTTAGAGCCCAGGGCTTTGCTAAGACTTCAGTCTTTGTGTGTTGGGTGAGGGAAGGGGTGTTAAATTTTCCTGTAATTGTCCTTTCCTCAGCAAAATATAAGAATAAGTTTGCAATATGATATTCTCTAATGTCCTTGCCTTTTATCTTCTGAATGTGGAAAATTAAAACAAAATGTTGGAGGTGTGCTAGGGACTGTGAGTAAATATTAACATTACATTGTGAATGCTGATTATTGAACAGACACAAGCTGCAGAGTGAGTTCAATCTCTAAACACTTCAGATGATGTGAGGAGGTCTTTTTTGACTGAAAGACTACTTGTGATCCTTTTGAATAATACCTTTTCAGAAGTTGTGCGTACACTTTTGCCAAGATTCTAGATTCAGATCAACACTTTTCATGCTGTAGATGGAATGAAAGTGTTTCTTACCTGGTGTCTTGTCTTGTTCCATTTTTCGTAGAAATTGGAATCAGTGTAATGATCTACTATTGATAAATAATTAAGGAATGTGCTTTATTTCTATAAACATACAAGCTGAAAGTTAAATGTGGGGAAAAAAAATTAAATAAACGTCCACCTTTTAGATTTTTTTCTGTAGTGCATGTTAAACATGAGTGTGTGCAGAAGTTCACCCCAGCCTCTCATGTCCTCTAAGAGTCTCAGTGCCTCTTAGGTTCTCTTATACTGTTTAATTTCTCCTGGTATACGTTATGAAAATCAAGTATCCAATGCTTTTTACTGTTTTCACTGTCTTTAACTGTTTTTTCAAGGTTATTTGAATCCTGCTGAGAAGATCGTTTCCCTAGTCAAACTCCTGATCACATTCTCTTTCCTTGATAGTGTTAACCACCTGCATCTAAAATATGCTTTTCATCTTGTAGTTTCCAGTGTAGCTCATGCTGTTAGTCACCTGTGAGTCATGATCTAAATGGCAGTTACTGTCACAGGACAGTAATGCCAGCCTTTGCACTTCATACAAAAATTCAGATGAATACCTTTCTGTTTTTTCCTATGCTGTCTTTTATGTTAGAGAAGCGGGTGCTGCAAAGATGCTCTGTGCCTTCGTTGTCTTCCTTTAAAAGCCATTCTTAAAAGTCTCCTTAAGGTCATGATAAACAAAGGTAGTGAAAGGTCAGCCCAGAATATGTGGAATCCACTGCCCGTTATGTTGACCAGGTTTGTCATGCTCTTGCCCCTTTTTGGCCTTCCTCCCCTGTGTGTGTATCTACCAGCTGTGTGCCTTTCCTTTTACTGGCAGCTCTGAGACAGGCACCGTGCTTTATCCTGGATCTCTGCAGTACCTATGATCCTGGTGTTTTATTAGCATCCAGACTGCTATAGGAATGTAAATAACTGTTCATTCTTGGTAATTTTTGTGCATTTGTGATTGCATTAATGTATCCCCCGTTGCACCTTGTTGTTTGGGCAGCTTGTTAGGAAGAAAAAAATTTTAGTCTTTAAAAGAACGCAGGAAGAATCAAAGGAAGGAATAATGAAGAAAATCACACTCTTTGATCAGAAACTTTTGATGACTTTATGCTTCCAAAATAGCAAAATCAAGTGGAAAATTTAATGAAAACCTGGGAAGAACACTTAATTCTAGCTATGGAAGGTAAATCACTATCTTGGAAAACGTATCTAGTAACAGATCATGTCCACAGAAGTTTTTATAGGATAACTAAAGCCTAGTGACTATATTGTTAATAGTAGATTTCTCCTTAAACATAGAAAGATCTTATATCAAGTCTTATTTATTACACTGAAATGACCTTGTATCCATTGGCAATGGACCATGATGCTGTGGAGTCACCAGCATTGTGAGCAGTTCACTGTTACAGGAGTTTCTGCGCGTTGTATGCAGGCTTGATTTATGAAATAGTGTGCAGTTGGTTGTCACGCATACAATACGCAGAACTCTGTGGTTAACTTGATTAATATCAGTCTTGTCAGAAGCTAATATTGGTAATCATTATGTTCTTATGAATGTCAATGTGTTTGGTTACTAGAATGATAGTGCTTTGACTGTTAAGCAAAAGTGTTATATTGTTTAGATATCTTTGTTACTTTGAAAAGTGATTAAATACAGATTTTACAGAATTGTTTGGCCCAAGGCTTTGAAAGGATAGTATAATTCCATGTGAAGTGATGAGAGAAATAGACATGAAATACATGTAAAAGGAAACAGCAAATCATCTAGGTAAGATGTCATCATTTAGCCTTTATAATCATCGTGTAAACTTGCTTCCTGAGCTTGTCTGGCTTTGGCTGTCATTTGATACCTAGAATGTAAGCAATGTGGGGTAGGGACAGTCTCTTCATTATCTATTTATAATGGTTGTTCATGCAATGTGGGTAGGACGTATTTATGCTAGAGTAAGAAATCTAACGAACACACACACACATCGTACTTTTGATCATCTTATATCTCTGTGTCTGTATTTCACCTGTTTGTTGTCACAATTATCTTTTTCTTCTTCTTTGTTCTTTCCAGCACCTTGTCAGGCTGTTGACCATATTTCCAGAGTATAAAAGCACAGTGGAAGTGTAGCCCAATAAATCAATGATAAATTAGTCCAGATAGAAAGAAAACAGAGAGCTGGACAGAAAATGTTTATTCCTAAAAGAAAAAAAAAAAAAAAAAAAAAAAAAAAAAAAAAAAAAA
>WHYT01017926.1:11741-23266 GCA_009806455.1 Tetrax tetrax
TTTTTTTTTTTTTTTTTTTTTTTTTTAGTAGAAGTAAGTGTGTTTAAGATAATTCCTGCCTAAAACTTACTTGGAATAAAAAAAGAGAACCATTGACTGCCCTTCAGTTTATAGGGGGTTTTATTTCAATGGCATTTCAGCTTTTAATTACATATCCTTTTATCCTAAAGATGATTGATGGTTTAACTTTTTTGTTGTTTTATTAATCATTTCACTGTGAGACTGAAAACAGGAAAGGCATTCTTTTACACCATTTCTAGATGGGAAATTGTAGATGTTCTTTAAGCAAGAGTTATAGGTACTATAACATTGAAACTGGGTAATTCACTAAAAATAGGATAAAAAACATTAGAGATAATGAACTAAATGCAAAAGGACTGATTTACAGGAAATCCTTACTTCATTCTCACTGCTGCATTTTGAGACTTCAAAAAGAAAATGATTGAGTGAGACTGACAAGGTTAAGAGAGCAGATATCTGAAAGCAAGTATGTGCAGGAGAAAACAATAGGTTCAAATTTCAGCTCCATGCCCCAGTAATGATAGGGTGGCATTTCATTTTGCAGGGTGCTCTCTTCTGCCAACTGTAGCTCTCAATGGATGAAAAGAATTTTACTTAGAAAATATACTTCTTTTTTTTTCAGATTAACTGACATTAGGAAATACACTTGCAATATTTTCTTACCTTATTTTAAGAGGCAAATGTGGAATGTCTTAAATTCTTCTGAACTTTTAAAAGTAAAATTAACCATCTCCGTTATGCAGATGTATTTTGTTTTTACTTTTAGAGCAGTTATATATATGCCTTTTAGTAATGCTGTGTAACGTAATGCATTATTGAGATGAATTGTTAGGTGTGTATAGCTGTAAAAAGAGAGGGGTTTTTTTCCAGTTATTAACAGAAAATGACTTATTGCTGTTGCTGTCATGTGTGGTATTTTATTTATAGGCTAGGACTTCAGTATGCTGTATATAAAAGCCTAAGAAAGCTGGGAAGATGACGGTGTTGCTGTAACATGAGAGACAGGAATACGGACAGATGGAGGGTGTGTGAAAGCAATAGGATCCCGTTTTTCAGTATGAGAGAGCAGTCTTAGTGTTTATAAGCACATCTGTAATGTTGGGATTTTTAGGTCAGATTTTGGAGTTTCTGTGCTTCATCTTAGTTCAAAATTTACTTGTCAAAATTTTATTACTCTAGAATGTTGAGGCTTCCCGGGTTGCTCGCTAGCTGAGGGCATTGTGGCTGAGGCAGAGAGGCTTTGAGGATACTTTCATTTAAAAAGAGGTGTACTTGATTTTTAAGTGAGTTTACTCATGTAAGCCTTCAGACAAAATATTTTCAAAACTTTTTAGAACTGTAGCAGACTTTGGAAGTAAGGAAAGGAAAACTGCTTGTACATTTGTTTTGTAACTGAATGCTTGTGTGTTTCAGCCACTCACAGTATGAATGGACAAATAAATACATCAATAATTTTTCACCTCTTTGTTACTTCCATTTTCCCCCTTTGTCCTACATGCTTTTCCCTTAGGAGTGTCTCTTGAGGAGGAAGAATGTATGTGCAGAGCAGGGAGTGTCTCACTGAATGTTGGCCCTGTACTTACTGGTTGCTCTACAGCTAGTGCAGGACCAGTGGATCGCAATGTCAACAGCTGAGCCGCCTTCTCCTGCCTTTTCTCCTCCTCCCCCTGGCACGGCTATCAAAGCCGCTTTGAAGCAGTACTGGGATGAGTCCTGTGGTGAGAGACACTGAAATTTATAAGGATGCAGAGATAAAGTAATGTGCAAGTAGGCTGCTATTCTATAACTGTGCAGAGATTTCTCATCAAATCCATGGTCTGTAAACACGATTCTCCCTTCCATCTGACCTTAAGTTGAAATGGCTGTTCATCATCTGTCTACAAAAATACCCATGAAGTGATATGTGCAATAGATCAGATTTGAAGTTAGCATGGATTCCTTGACCTGTGTTCTTCATGGCCATCTGTTTGGATTGCATTTCTGGCCGTGCAGCTGGAGTGCAAATATTTCGGAAGTGAAACTATTGGAATATGCCTTTTGTTTGCTATTTTGTTGGGAGTTGGGGTTTACTTAAGTACTGGATCTGTAACTATCACCTGCTTGCAGAAAGCTTAAGACGTTTTCTCTACACTCAGATGTTTTAGATTTAGGAATACTTGTGTGATTATAAATATAATCTGCTGCACACTTCCTATCCATTTTATTAGGGAGATGATTAGCTGGTGCTGCTATTAGCAGCTTCCCATTGACTCTCTAACTGGTCTTCAAATGTTGCATGGAGCTTTTGGTGTGAATCTCAATGCTTTTGATGATCTGTAAGACCTTACTGAATTTCTGTAAGATAGCCTCTATCCCACTGGTGCCATTTCTATTGAAAGGACGGGTTTTCCTGCCTGCTTTTCCAGTCAAATTTACTGTCCAAATGGAGGACTGACTTGCTGCCATAGGCACGTTAGCTGCTTGCTAGCATTTTGTCTTAGTCTTAAAACCAAGTGTAGGTGTTTCAGTAGACAGATTGAAAACGTATGTAAGCACATGTCCTTTTAAACATTTGTTTGTTATTCCCTCTTCTGTATTTAACAATGTTCTTCCAGACTCTGTTGAAATGAAGTTATATAGTTGTGTCATGGGAGAGCAGGGTTTAAGAGGAGTTGGAGCTTGGCTGAATAAGTTTGACATGCAGTTTGTGGTTAGAGTAGGGTGTGAACTCAAACCACTTAACTCCTTGTGTGTGTGTATTCTAAGATGAAAATGCCTTATTTTGAATTACTGCTAAGGGCTAGTTTGGAATGAAATGCTATTCCGGTCACCTGTGTGTTACACCACTGCATCAAACATTTTACATTATTTCCCAAAACGTTTGATCCAGGAGGCTTTGGGACCTTTGTTTTGTTCTGGGTTTTTTTTTTTGTTTTGTTTGGGTTGTTGGGGTTTTTTTTGGTTTTTTTTTTGGTTTTTTTGACAGAAGTGAATTAGCAGTTGCCTTGGCGGTTGCCAGAAATTTGGGATATTTGCAGACTTCAGCAACAAAATGAGAATAGGACTTGGACGTAAGGAATTTATGGGTCGTGTTTTCTCCACATCCCTCCAAATCTTTCCCTCAGTCTTGTAGGCCTAATCACAGCTACTAAGGGGTGGTTTGTGTCAGATTTCAGAAGATCCCAACAGCCTTGTCCTACTGAGGATAACTGCATCTGCTCCAAATCTTTAATCAGAAAGGGAAAGGTTTGAGAGATTGGCTCTCTCTTTCCTTTGTGAAGACTTTTGTTTTTATACCATGCTAAAATTAGGATCCCTGTAAGCGTTTTACATTTGGAATAGAAGTACTGATGCAAATCTTAGTGGATTCTTATTGGAAATAAGAGTTTTAACAAGTAGTTCTTGCACTCTTTGCCACGACTATTTTGCAGTTGTGTAACTTTTTCCAATTTGTACTGTCAATTTCTTGGGTGAGCTTCCTTTAACTTTTTAGCTTGCTGTGGGAAAGAGATATGTTTGTAGGAGACATAATAATTTATTTACCCCATCTCTTATTGCATTTGCTAGGTTTCATAATATTCACTGTAAACAGAAGGCTATCAACAGGAATAGTAGCTTTCCATTAAAATAAATATTATGTATCTGCTATCAGGAGCTTAAAGGTCCATGTGTAGAAACATGGAGCTTTTAGATCTCTATTTCTTTCCCTTTTAGTGGCATTCTGAGAAAGCCTCTTCTTGGCTTCTTTCTGGTATCTGCATTTTCCATACGTGACCAATGATTCTCGGAACGCTTGAGGCCCCGTGCCCCACTGGCACCTTGCGTAGAAGTCACTGCTTCAGAAACCACTTCTTGTTCCTTCTCTCTGTGACCTGGCTTACCCTTGCCCTAGCCCAGCTGCAGAGTTTTGTTTGACTCTGGATGGATCCATCAAGCAGGTTTCATATGGCTGGATAGGTAGTAATTGTGAGCAGATAAATAGCACAGTGAGAAATACAGCTGACTGGCAGACCGAACCTAGTTATCGAAGATAGAACTTCCTTTCTACATGCATTTAATCAGTTCCTCGTGTATTATATCCTGCTTTTTTCTCTTAGTAGCTTTGGCCCACATTCTTGTGTGAAAATCGTAACAGAAAATATGGTCTAGTATCTCTGGAAAACCTTCCTTCTATTTCTAGCCATACAGAATCCTCTAAGGAAAGGTTTTGGCACGTGGCAGAGAGCTGCTTTATTTCCCCCTCTGGACTAAATCACAAACCATGAAATGATTTAGGTGGGAAGGGACCTTTAAAGCCCATCCAGTCCAACCCCCCTGTCAGGAGCAGGGACATCTCCAACCAGATCAGGTTGCTCAGAGCCCCGGCCAACCTGGCCTGGAATGTTTCCAGGGATGGGGCATCCACCGCCTCTCTGGGCAACCTGGGCCAGTGCTCCACCACCCTCAGTGTAAAAAATCTCTTCCTTTTCTTCTGTCTTTGAGTATCGAGCTATTGAATAGTGATGGTATATGTAAGTAAGTGGATATACTACCAGTGCAGGACAAAGTAGATTTTACCAAGATGAATATTTTTCTTCACCTGAAACAATAGGAATGAGAAATCGTCATTTCTGATTTAAATTTATTTATATAGTCTTTACAGAACTGAATAAAGCATTCACCTTGACTTTGGTCCAAAAGCAGTTAAAATCCTTTATAATCTTTCCACCGGTTTAATTGAGCTTGGACTCTAGCTCCAAGGATGGAGTGAAACTAAAGCTTTTAAATTACAGTGCCAAAGAAAAGGGGAGGCTTCTGTTTCTCGGGTGAAGATTACTTTATTGGGATGTGCCACGGAATATATTGCTGAGTGGCAAATGAGTGAACCACAATTGGTATGAGCCAGCTTGAACTCGTTACTGAAAAACCTCCTCCTGGCAACCTGCAATGCAGCTCACAAAAATGGATTCCTGTGAGAAGGATCATTCATCGGCTCCTGCTGGGGGGGGGCGGGGTGGCAGGAAGTCAGAAAGTGCCAAAAGAACACGAGATAACAGTACTTAATTTTTTTTTATATATGCATACGGAAAGAGAGGCATGCATGTGCTCTTTTTCAGGATTTAATAATACAATTTATGGAGACTGAGTCCAGCAAAGAAACTAAATGTATTAAACAAAAAAACCAAAAAAAAACCCCCCAAAAAAAACCCGAAAAAAACCCCAAAACAAACCACAAACAAAAACCTAACAAAATCCAGAAGTCAATTTTTTGTTGAAAACAAAATATTCTTATGACATTTTAATGTTACAACTTAAATGCTAGATCTAGCGCTAACCTTGACTTTCACCAGCCCCTGCCCCAATTCTAAGCCTGTGGTGATCAGACACATCTGTTTTACTGCTGCTGTATTTGGTAGTAAAATTTGGAAAAGCTAAAGGAAGAGGAGCAGTACTTGGATATTTGAATACACAGAGTAAATTCTGCAAATAGTATGAGAGAAGGGAGATACTTTGTTTTGCTATATTTGCCAATATAGTTGGGAAGGAAAACAGACAATTTTTTGGTCAGTGTCCTTCAGACTTCTGTGTCTTGGTTTAAGAGGGGAAGCAGGATCAGCCTATTTGCAGTCTGACCTACTGATAGAGAGCTCTGTGTGTGTGTGAATGTTGAGGTTGTCATTCTGGTTTTTGCAGATCTTAACTGATGCCACATAGAAGTGGCATTTGAGAGCATAAAGCTACCACTTCTTTTGAATGTACTATTAACTTCAGTGTGGAGCGGAGTTTTTTAATCACTCAGGTAGATTTTCATTTGGAGAATAGGAAATGTAATTGCAGTGGTTTAAATCAGAATTTGTTTTATTTTTTTTTTTTTTTGCTTTGTAATCTAGACACTTTCTAATGGGTTATGAAGTTTGTCGTCATTGGTTTTTTAGTATTCACAAATCTTTCTTCACCTCTTTTTTTCTTTTTTTTAAGTATATTCAGGAGATTTGAGAGAATGTTAACCTCAACAATGATTTTGCTATTGCAAAAAGGAATATCTAAGAATTCATGGATAAATAAGGCGTACAAAAAAACTATATGACAGGAAATACCTACACATCTACCCGCTGGATGCTTGGAAGTAATGATCTGATAGATAGCAAAGACAAAATACGCCCAAGGGTGGCACAACTTCAAGGAAAAGGCAAAGAGGAATTTAGAAACTTAATCAAGGTTTCTAAAACTTCTTCATTATCTCTGTCTGAAAACTGATTCTCCTCTTAGCTACTTGAAGATAGTGTAACTCGAGTGAAAGCTTTCGAGTTACGTTCGGTATAACTGGTGTAAATTACAGCAGCATGAGACCCGCAGTGATTTATCTTGTGATGGCAGAGACAAATCTTCTCTGAAGATTCCTGGTTCTGTAGAGGATGAAATGTTCATTTTCCTGTCATCACTCAGGGCAGTAGATAGTTTTATCTAATTTTATAATCTGTCTGAACTGAGCAGTTTTGAAGCTATAAACATTATTTAAGGATGTGCTTTCTCGTACTTCCAAAGCCATCATCAAGGTTTTCTCTTCAAGCAGGCATCTTTTCTATAGGCCTGCTTTTGATCTTGTTTTATGACTGATGGGTTTTGTAGCGATTTTTAGTGACTTTTTATTTCAAGATCAATGAAACTGAAAGAATAAAAGCAAAAAGGAGGCTTACAAGCCACCCTACTCCCAGCCCACCCACTCTTCCCACTGCACGCTCAGCAACATGCCTTTTGGGATTGCTGTTGTATCAGGTGCCACCAGAACATGTGCTGTGTTTGGTAGTGCAGCACAACACCCTGTTTAAGCTGGGGTCAAAATGGAGCTGTTCTGGCCTTAGCATGTTGCTTAAAATCTGTGTCGTGAGGTTATAAGCCTGACAGTGGGGAAACTATCAAACATGAATATACCCATCTGTATTGCTTAATAAAAAAGACGACGTCATCCAGTACCTCAAAATTCTGAAGACCTGTGATACACTTGTAGTGGATAAGGCTGCTAGATAAGCAAAGGAGGAGGGAGGCAGTCCTGTCTTAGTTGTGTTCAAGCACTTTCTCTGTGTGAAATGTTGGGAAGCCAGTACACATCTGTATTCAGGCCAGAGAAGAGAATGCAAGCAAAATAAATAGTTTTTTAATGTCCTTTTTTGAAAGAAAGGAATGGATGTAACTATTCTTTGATACTGTAGAATGATGTTGCCATGTCATTCCTGGTTAACAGGCTAGGGAACTAGAGACAATAGTTTAGATGTACAGCTGTGTGTGTTTCAGACCCAAGAAAAATGGGACTTACAGGTGGAAGAGTTTGGCAACCACTACCTGACTTTCAAGGAATGTAGCTGTCTGTCGTACCCTGCTACCCTGTTCAGCCTGCCCTATGACTTCCCTGCGGCTTTCCTCTGCCATTGGTAAACGGTAAGGTACCGTGGAAGAACTGCCTTTATGAAAAAACTGGAGGTGCACTCTGGCTTTGTGCTGCTTTCAGGAGCATTGGCTTAAATGCAACTTGTATCTGGATAGAAGAATCAAGTTGTTTGTTGAAGTTCTGCACACACAGCATCACCAACATGATTGAGTAGTTTCCTTCTTGCCTAGACCAAAGACCTCTAAATAATATCAAAACAAGATGACTTCCTGAAGAGAACATTCCTTCTCTTGGTGGAGATGCTGTCTGCACTGACACTGCCCTGGATAGTGAAGCTTTTCCAGAGTGATAAAGCAACATTCCTTCCTAGGAGCAGCTGCAGAGTGGCAACTAATGGCTATTGACTCCTAATTGTAAAGCTTCCTTTGCTTCTTTAGTGAATGTTCCGGTGTTTTTATTTTATACACCAGAACATCCATCTTAAAACCAACATTGATCCTAACACAGTATACTGTGATTTATTTTTCATGTTTCATTTAGTGCTGTCCAGTGACATCCTAATATGATGAGTAGAAAGGGTGCTTGGTTGACCATCCCCTCTCTGTGGGAGGGGATGTCTCTCCTCTTCACAACATGCTGTGGGCTCAGTCACGTTTTGCTTTCAGTCTCCTGAGAGCGTTTCTGGTTGTCCAGTTTCCTCCATAACCATTCACAGCTGTCATCACAGATCTAAGCTTTCTGGGCTGGGCTGAACCTCTGCATGGGTGGAGTATGTTCCGCTGAGTGTCTGCAGCAGCTAGATCAGCTTGAGATCTTCCAACTTAGTAAGATGGCTATGCTGTACAGTATAGCATGTCTAAGGATTAATCAAAACACTGAATGTATTCTTGTTCTGCCAACTAAGTTTTTTGAGGCGTAAGGGCAGCAACTCATTCTCATCTTCCTCCCACAGCCATTCATGGTGACTCACTGACTCACAGGTCAAGTTTAGCATTAGATTCCTGTGCTTTAAAGATAGACGCATGCTTAGGTTCTCTGTTGGTTTGGGACCAAAACATTTAATACTCTGTGAATCAACCATTTTGATTTTGTACGAATTTGTGGTCTGCCAGGAAATGAGTTTCAACAGCCTGAAGGCTTTTGAGCAAAGTAACTGAAATCTATTTACATGCTAGCCTTTGAATTTCTCAGATTCACATATGTGATAATTTGTTTGAATAAAGATTTGGCTATAAAAATGGAATTAAACCTTTATTATGACCTTTAGAGTAATTTGGACGTGTTCTCATCTTGGCTTGCTGTGTAAAACCTATGCAGTTACTGATCCGTGATGTGGGTAATGAATTTTTATCTGGAACTGCTTTAGTGTTTGTGTTGAGCTGTAAGTGTGAAGAGGCTTTTCTTCTTGTTGATATTTGGATGCTATTTCTGTTTTATTTTCAGCATAACTTGCAAGCATAAAGAGATGTGGATGTATTCATTCCTTTATTTTCAATTTTGTACCCAATTTAGATTCCATCTTCGAATGTATCCCTGGTTGTGCCCTCTCCAAGGGAGTGGAGAGTCTTGAGGTCTTAGGTGTTAGAGGCTTACCCTTCAATTTTTAAAATAATTATTAAATATGCATATTTTGAGTGTGAAGCAGTCTTGAATGTTCATCATTCCACTTAGTTTCCACAGAGCAAAACTAAATCTGCTACTTGAAATGTCGTTCTTTTTTGTATTTACATCATGTCTATCACCAGTGATACTGAAGACCATTTGATGTTGTTTGGTTAAACCACATTAATTAAAGCATAGATCTATTTGTGATGCTTTAGAAGTGGCAATTTAAGAGAAGCAGCATGAATACCCTTTACAGTGGAAACCCATATGATAGCTTCAGCTGTATGTTTTTAACCAGACTTGCATCAGGTAGGCCTGTCTTCATGTTTGAGTTTTTTAACCTTGTAATACAGAACAAGTCCCAGAACTTATTTTAAAAAATATTTTGAGTTAGGATAGTGTGCAGTCAACACCAAAAGTATAGATCAAATTGAAATGTATGGGAGGATCATCACCAAACCACGTCTGAAAACCTTGTAACGCACCAAAACTACTGAGAGGCAATAATCCAGGAATGTGATTACTGGCAGAGATGGTGACAGTGTTTCTCGCCCCTCCTCCCTGGAAAATAAAAAAAAGTGGAAGAGTCACTTATGTTCTGCCTAAGGTCTGTTTTGAAAATTTAAGTAATTATGATATGCACCAGCAAATGTGAACCCATATAACCTGCAGGCCAAGAAGAGTGTGCATTGTGATTTCATTTCATTTACGTGAGGAAATTTCCATGTGTGACATCTTTACTTTAATGTGACATCTTTACTTTAAGGTCTGAGTAATGACTTTGTTGTGTAGCTGGAAAAACACGTTGTGATAAGGCAGTATGGACACTATTGCTTCTAAGTTGAGGAACAGAATTCATCAAAAGTGTTTGTATACATCTTTGGTGCCAGGGAGAATTAAAAAAAAAAAAAAACAAACAAAAAACCAAAAACAAACCCAAACAACCACCAAGCAAACCCAAAACAGCACACACAACCAAAAAACCCTCCTATTTTTTATGGAAAATGAAATATTTTTCAATCAGCATTCTTAAAGTGTGGCAGTCCTTTCCCTAGGGACCCATTCAGCGCTCACTGGGCCCCAGGAGTGGCCTGCTGCCCTTGTGTGGGATTAGAGTGCGTTATTTACAATGCATGGACCGGATTCAAATCAGAGCTAGACTGAACCTTAACTCTGTGAGTGTTCTGGAACATCTCTGCAGAACTGAACCCATTTTACCCCAGAATAGAAACAGTGTGCTTCACAGTTGTATCTCTAGTTGCAAGACTCCTATTTGTAATGTTAGAATTCCAGATTAATGTAGCTAAAAATCCCCATATAGATCAGCACTGGCAGCACATGTGGTTCCTTGTGCTTTCAAATCCAAATGCCGCTGTTGTGTTAGGTTTTCAAAAGACAAGTGCTCAGTGGCTTGTTACTAAGTAAACCATACCCCACCCCATCCCAAAACATCTACCTACGTCCGCACATGGGAGTCTACATGCACATGCCTAATGTCTCAAACTAACCTCGAATAGTTTTTCATTTTAGGCAGCAGAACTTTCTGATAAAAAATAATATTTGTTAAATGCTTTCCCAGTCATGTTATCTATTAAATCCATATTGAACATGTCTGCCTACAGATTTCAGCTATACAGCACAACAATGAGCTATTCTAAAAAAAAATAAAAATGGGAGGGGTGGGTAGAAAAAGATTTAAAAAGTTACTTTTATTAAAAGAAGCCAGATGCTGACTTAATGTATTCTGGGGAAAGAAAACCCATGTAAATTCAATGCTTTTCAGAGTCCCCTTAGTGAAATTATATCTAGTGTTTTGATCCAATGCAGTTCTTAATGTAGTAACATCTTTTGGCTCAAGAGGCTCCTTACTCTTTCCAGACCAATAAATCTGTGAGCTGCTGCACTAGGTTGATTTTAACGTTTTTGGCAGTAGAGTAACTTGTGTTGCCTATTGATGATTTCTTTGTGGTTTTTTTTAGTACATTCTGACAAATTCTGCTCATTCAGTATGGCTTCTAATAAAAGAAAGTAATGTCTTTTTTTTTTTTGTTTTCAGAAATACTGACGTGTTGTTTTGAAATAAATGAAACAGTTTTAACTTTTTAGGGCCCAGTAGAGAATGCAAGTCAAGCAATAAGGTAATTATTATGGTAGGTTTAAGTTACAGAGCTTTAAATACAGATATGAAAAGTGTATGTTAAAGCCTTGATTTAAATCTGTCAGCAGAGACCTTGTGTTGCACCCGTAGGCTCTGATTCTGCAAACACTCAGTGCTATTGAAGGCAAAGTTAAGAATATGCAGGTGAGACCTCAGGGACAGAATTTGAGCAACATATCTGTTCAATTGTTGGCTACTCAGATCCCAATTTTCAGTTAAAACATGTTCTTCTCTGAACTGGATGAAGTTACTGGTTGGCAGTGAATAGTGTCAGATTTCACACCTCTTTTCTTGACTTAAGGTCACCTGAGGAATGCTCAGAAAAACATCTATGCAGAAGTACTCAGTAGAATGAATATATATATATATTTTTTTTTTTTTTTTTTTTTTTTTTTT